>JAVTVY010056521.1:0-29622 GCA_036873755.1 Hanleya hanleyi
AAGGGTCGCGATGACCGACGACGAGGGGGCCTCTTATTTATCCCTTCCCCTTCTACCTTACAAGCATCAGGAAAAGCCTCCCCCACTGAATCAACATTAACAGTTCTACATGTAACCGTCTGAAAATCCAACTCCCTCAGATTATATCGTGAGGAGTTCACATAACGCAAGGCTTCCGAGATTGTTGTGGGGCTCTTTTCCATAGCAAATCTCACAGCCAGTATTTCCCTGCATCCCTTGAGAAAATGTTCCACCGCTACTGACTCAATAATCTTTTCCGGTGCATTCGGATACCCGTCCCTTGCCAACCTAGCGCATCTAAAAGCAAACTCCTCTAAAGTATCCTCGGGGCCCTGCACTTCCGCTTGCAAACGCTGCCTAAATGCACGCGGAGGTTCCCTACTATTATAATGGCATTCCATTGCTTTGAGGAGCATATCAAACGAGGCTTTGACTGCCTCCGATTGATAACTGTAAAACACCATGGCATCGCCATGAATACAGTCTGTTAATTTCCTAAGACACTGGTCTTTGTCCCACTTTCTACTTTCAGCTTCCAACTTAAATTTAACCCTAAATGGAACCCAGTCCCCTCTGGTCCCTGAAAACACTAAAGTCTTGGGAAGCCGGGGACTTTGGCTACGGTAGTGTTCTCGGGATACATGTCGTTCGGTTGATCTCGATCTGGACGAGCATTCGCTACATTTACTAGGAGAGGCCTCAACCTCCCCCTCGGTATCAGTAGCGGACACATCGGCCAGATTCCCATTATCTATATCCCCTTGAAGATATTGTTTCCCTACCATAGCATTGTCTAAAAACAACTCATTCCTATTTACTGGGCATTGGAAGTTCGGAGCTGAAGTGTGGCCACTGGGCGGCAACTGATGAAATACATTCCTAGCCAGACCAGCGTCCAGTCCTGCTGTTCCATTTAGATCTAGTGGACATGGGGGGTCGGGAAGGGCAGCTGGTGCATTTACTTGAACATGTGGTTCATTTTGATGAACCGGGGCTGCATTCGGTTGATTTGCAGTCTCTCCCTCGCCCTCAATCAATTGTTCAGGTCTATTATTTACAACAACAGGAGTTGGGTCCGCCTGACCAGCGTCCCCCGTTGTCTGTTCAGACGTCGCATGTGATGAAATCTCCGACCCCTCCCTGGTTGGAGCGCTAAGCAATGTAACAACAGTCCTCATATCTAAACCTACTTGCTCCATCTTATCATCAACTTGCTCTACTTTAGTATCCACCTGGGTCAATTGGCGTCCATAATTATCTATCTTTTCATCCAATTGTCCTAAATGAATCTCATATACCTTGATATTATCATGCATCTGGTCAATTTCTACATCCATTGCATCCACTTGGGCCGTTATTCCAACTTTCCATAATCCAATGATTTCTTCAAAACGATGGTCAACCAAAGCATTAATGTATTCCGGACTTCCCGACAAGTCTAAACCTATAATCTGCCCCTCTAGCACTAGATCGGCTATATGCCCGGCGCTAAACTGAGTCGCCTGCATAAAATGCTTAAAATTAACCAACCTGCCCTCTTCCTGCAAGGCTACCACACGTGCACTTCGACTACTCCCCACCCCTTTCAATTTTTGCAGTGCTTCCTCTGTAGCCACTGACACATCAATGGGCCCTAAATTTGCCATGTTAACAAAAGTGGAACGATATACGGTATATGCAAGAAAATACGTCCAAAAAAATAACGAATACCCAATCAAAATCTAGTCAAATAAATTCAAATATATCAAAGACTTTCAGTGAGTTTCCTTCTAGAAACTCACTAAAGCAACTGAAAGACAGCTCATATTGGTATGTCCACTACAAAACAACAAATCTTACACCAAAATAAATAGCAGTGTCAACTCCTCACACTCAGTTTCCACTCCAGAAACTCATTAAAGCAGAAGACCGTGTACCTCGTTATGTCCCCTAGGGAACACCAAATTGGACACGAAAAATGAAAAGCAGTGTCAACTACTCAAATTCAGTGAATGAAAACAAATATTTAAACATGTGCAGGTTCGAGTTCAAACTGACGAAACACTTTTATGAACCAAATTAATTGTGCCTAATCGGCCATATCCATTAGGAAAAAAGAAAAAGAACAAGACCCATCTCTAGAACAAGTGTAACACGTGTTACCACACAGTCAACACGCTGTTGCAACTTCTCTATTAATCTTGCACTATTTCAATTTTATTATGAATAGGGCACTAAAGAAACCCAGGGTGGGTATGGGGGGGGGGGAATCAATTATCAATTGTGCCCGGAAAACAAAGTCAGGCCATCTGTGCTTAAATTAACACAGTTTTCCGTGCCTGGAGGAATACAACACAGAATACAAACTAGATTTTAAACTCGACCACATCGAGGCGCTAATAACGCATTGTCGGATTACTATTGCCGCAGTGACAACACCATGGCTTCGCCATGAATACTATAATATATGGCAGCGACAACACCATGGTATCGCCATGAATGTGGCTCGCATGACTGATAATGCCCCAAGCTGTCAACTGAGCAATCAGAATCATGTATTGGACAACCAAAATGTAGGCAATATATATATATATTATTTAGCCGACCAGTTGACAGCCGACAAACCGTTCAAAAAATGTATATATATATATCTTGAAACAGAAAAAACGGGTTTCGCTTTTATCAGGACGGGAAAAAGTTAGCAGAAGACAGTCACATTGACCCGCGAACAATCTGAGCATTTACTATTGTATTCCAACGCCCAATTGTATTCCAACTACAGATTTCTCATAAACGTTGACAAAATCTCCAATCCCAATCCAAAGACCCATCAATACTAACACATAGCAGAAATCTCACACAAAAATCAATCTCTGAAACAATACAATTCAATCGTACAGAAACACATAGACAACACCACACAGTAACACCTGGAGTGACAATGGACAAAAACTTCCATAAAAATTTTAATCTCCCCAATATACAAGCTCAATATGATAACCCAGTAAAAATATTTGAAAATTGTATAACCCTGCCAGGCTCAAATTATTCCATTAGTCAATTTGTCCGGTTTTTACCAATCTATTGACCAGGAACGGCCAAAATGCCACTACTAATAACACTTCGCGTTTATCACAGGACAATAATGCTGTATATACCACGACACCAATTGCAATGAATGAATAGAGTAAATCCACTATTCCCAAGACCTGGCTAAATACCAGGAATATATTTAATAGTACGGGCCGAAATGAACACTTCGAGTCCCTCAAAGAGACGAGCGATTAATTGCCCCATTACACAGATCTATATATATACTGTTGACAGTGCTAAATTATACCGCATTGGCCGTACTATAATAACACAGTGTGCCTATCACAGGTTAATAATACGGGTACTGTATATACAGCGACACGAAGTTTATTGAATGCATACGACCGATGCACTGTTTACGAGAAATGTTGGCTAGCTCAGCCGGCTATATACCAGAAAAATATTTGATAGCGTGGACTGAACTGAACACACTAGTTTCATAACGAAAGACGGGGAAAACGGCTAACCGGCCCCTACATGTATATCACACAGACCAGTGTGATCATACAGTCAAACTTCACTATCGCGTACCTAGCCTATCGGCCGAGACAAAAAGACCTGTCTAACACAATACACAGCCTGCCAGCCGCGAAAAGATTTATACAAAATTATCGCGACCAGAATAGCCCAATATCAGGATGACCGACTCCCGGTAAACAATTCTACATACACTCAACCTGTGCAAAGCCGGCCAAGAAAACAGGGAAGGTGGGGAACGCGAAGTGAGAGGACAAATGGCCGACTTCCACACCGCGTTTGTTTACCGAGATTTTCGCAGTCTGGTTTACAGGCGTAAATCCTCAACCGTATCAATATTAATTTTATCTCTGATCACCAGATGTAGTAGCATTGGTGTATGCCCCGACTAGCAACACCTACTGCGATATAGACAATGTAGCTAAAAGATCCCCCATTAAAATCCACCCTCCATTCCAGCCCGAATTCTATGTATGTCTCGTTCGTTCTAAAGCTCAACCCAGTCTGACGATATCAGAGCGTGCAACGGAGCATGCCAGTTCAAGCTCCTGGCCAAAACCGGTTTGGAGCAATCTCCTGGCATGTACGATTTATTCCGAGGTAACAGGGCTAGCAGTTTGGATCGTAAAGCTATCCCTGCAACACCACTATAAGACCTTTACGCACATCTTCACATAAAAATACAGAAGTTATCTTACCTGGGGAGAGGCGAAATAATAGTAAAACAACAGACACATGATGTTCCTGTCTGAATTCGACAAATGGCTGCGGTTTATTCACACGTGGGTGAGGCCCCTTCTGAGCTTAACAAATGAGTTACACAGGACATGCAGAGTTAGCTCCCATAGACTGTCAACAGAGTGTTAACGTCTGACTAACACAATATCTTAGAGAATAACCATTTAAAAACAATAAAAA
Organism: Hanleya hanleyi; assembly: GCA_036873755.1. NCBI lineage: Eukaryota > Metazoa > Mollusca > Polyplacophora > Lepidopleurida > Hanleyidae > Hanleya > Hanleya hanleyi. The sequence goes on from JAVTVY010056521.1 coordinate 4,489, forward strand.
ATAGGGGGTACCCATAAACCGAGCCTCACACTCTCTTTGTGTCTGTCTTTTCAAATTCTTCACAAACGATAACTTCCAAAAGCTTTGTCGGATTCCTTCGAAATTTAGCATATACACTCCTTGTGACCAGACGTGGGTTGGTATTGCGTTTCAGCAAGATCCACCTGATGGTGGCGCCACTGGGTCTTGATCCAATCTTCTGTGCATGTCCGTGGTTTCCATTCAAATTCTTCACAAGCGATAACTTCCAAATACTTTGTTTAATTAGGCATCGGATCCCTAGGGATGCCTTATGTGTTTGTCATTTTCTTCTTTCTTCCGCTTCTCGCTGTTAGTTTTGAATTTCATGTCGCTTTAAATGACAGACACCATTTTATTAAATGTTGCTGTCCAGTCCTTCTATTCCACATCATATGATTTACACTAAAAAAAATCTTCTGCAGGAACCATAGTTTATTTCAGAAGTAGAATATGAAATAACTGGCAGGGAAATCCCCGCAGTACCAAACCCCTGTTAGTTTTGAATTTCGTGTCGCCTTAAATGAAGGACAACATTTCCTTCAATTTTGCTATCAAATTATTCTATTCCACATCATATGATTTACCCTAAAGCCTTTGCATGAACCATATTTTATTTCAGAATTATATAATATGAAATAACTGGAGGGGAAATCCCCATAGTACCGAACCCCTGGGTTTTTTTTTAAAATTTCGCGTCATCTTAAACGAAGGACAACATTTCCTTCAATTTTGCCATCAAATAATTGTATTCCACATCATATGATTTTCCCTAAGGCTTTTGCACGAACCATATTTTATTTCAGATATATAGTGTGGAATACCGAACCCCTGTTTTTTTTTAAATTTCGTGTCATATTAAATGAAGGACAACATTTCCTTCAATTTTGCTATCAAATAATTGTATTCCACATCATCTGATTTACCCTGAAGCTTCTGCACAAATCATTTGTGTCCACACGTGTAATTTATTATATTTATTACAACTGAGTTCCGAAAGTTTGGCGTTTCGCCAACTTGCGCCTACATGTAGCACCACCTCGTGTCAAATCTAAATTTGATTTCGCTCATCGGATTTTTCTCCAATTTGGTATTCACATACCATGCCATGATATGCCCCTTGGGATTGTATTTCGCCTGCTTCTGCGTACTGGTGGCGACACCTGGTGGAAAAATCTGAAATTAGTTTCTGGCAATAATTTGACAACTGCTCATCAGATTCTTCTCAAATTTGGTATTCATATGCCATAAGATGTCACTTGGAATTGTGTTTCGCACACTTGCGCCTACAAATCTAAATTTGGTTTCCGGGCAATAACTTTAAGACCCCTCTTCAGATTCTTCCCAAAGTTTGTATGCTGATACATGTACCATGTCATGAGATGATGCTTGGGATTGCGTTTTGCCCACTTGCACCTACAGGTGGTGACACCTGGTGGCAAATTTAAAATTTGGTTTCCGGACAATAGGTTGAGGATGCATTCAGCTTCTTGTCAAATTTGGTTTGCAGATCATATGCCTTGAGATGTCACTTGGGGTTGCTTCTCGGTTACATAATTTTCATGCTTCACTGCATGGAAACTATATTACAGAAGCAATCAACGTTCAGTCAACCGTTCTGAGTTGATTTTAAAACTTGGGAAGGCAGAAAGACCCTTCCGCATCTAACGCCTATGAAGTAGCAGTTGCCTCCCTCATGTATATCCCCCGAGACCAGCAATGCTAAAAAGTATTGCTGCCATTTCGGCGGGGGACTTAGCATCCTCTGGCTGCTTGTTGTATTTGAAAAGAACGTTTGAACGTTGTAAATATGAAGTGGAACTTCAGCTCATTCCACCATCTTGAATATTCTACAATTATTTGACTATAGATTTGATCAACAGATTGATATTGTGTTTTGTTGATAGCCTAATCATGTTGGCATCATAGGTAATCCTGAGGCTGATAAAATGGCTAAGGCAGTCCTAGATAACGAGGTTGATCCTGTTGGAATCCCATATAGCGATTTCAGATCTTCTTTCTGTACTTATGTGAGAAAGCTGCTTCAATCTTTATGGGATCCTGTGAATAATAACAAACTTTATGAGTTCAAAAAAACAACAACAAAAAACAAAACAAACAAACTGTAGGCTATACTCATTTGAACAGCCAGAAACGTTTCGACCAAGCCATGATCAGGCGATGTAGAATCGGCCATACACGATTAACTGACGAACATTTACTAAAAAAGAGAGCCAGTCCCAAGATGTATTTCATGCCACGAAGATCTCACAGTGAAACATATTTTTATCGACTGTGTAGATTTTAAGATTGCAAGTGATCCTTTTTATCGAGCAGCTACTTCAGAAGATATTTTTAGTCGGGCGAACGATGACTGTATCTTAGATTGGTTGAGAGAAAAGTGTTTGTTGCATTAGTTTTAATGTACGTATGTTTTAATGTGTGGATTACTGAGTTATTAACTTCAATACTTAGAATTTTGTTTGATCGTCGCTATATAGCTGAAATATTGCTAAACGCGACATTAAACCTTCATTCTCTCTCTCTCCTGTAAATATAAATGGGCAAACTATCTCTGATGAAAATTGTTTCAAGGAGCTGAATGAGCTCGGTAAAGTTAAAGTTCGGCAACCGGTTCATTATTGACTTTCAGCCCTGGATTCGCGCGAATAGGCGGCCGTGGATTCGCGAATGTGCGGCCGTCGATTCGAGCGTTTTGCCGGGCTGATTATGTTGCCACGTATTCGGACTAAAAAAAGCGAATACTGGGCCGTCGATTCGTCAGAATATGCCAGAGTCGTAACCATCGATTACCCAAATACCTTATAGTTAATATACCTGAAAATTTTCGGAAATGCACAATACGATTAGTAATACTCCATACATACCTTTGGAAAGAAAGATGAAAGATCAGTTCCGTAGTAGCGCATAAACGATCATTTACCACCATACCGATTAGCTCATACAGTCAAGCAGGTTAAACTTTCTGCGCTATCTCCGGAACGACAAAAATGGAGAGCTGAAACTCCGTGACTTTATAGTTTATCATACTGGGGTCATTTTGAGCCTATTTGGGTTAATTCTATGGCGGCCATGTGGGATACCAAGAAAATGATGTTTTCGTCATTTTTCTTCAAAATTCCTACATTCCTATAATTATGCGAGAAGAAGTGGGAATAACTATTTTATTTCCCGTCAGATTATTATTTACTAATTTCTCATTTCGTTTTTGCGAAGAAAACATCGGACGGAAAGTCATAAAATGGGGGCATATAAACATCTGACGGAAAATGTCTACCAAAGAAAATGTATCTTTTCAAACTGACGTCATTGTGATGTCAAAAATGCGTTTTTACGGTTTCTGATAGGGCTTCATCCATTAGTATGTGTTTAGTTTCACCCCCGGTAAGAGAAATATTTACGGAGGGAGGTTGCTGTGAATAATGAATCGGTTGCTTACTTTACCGAGCTTCCGGAATGACAGATTAAGTTTGACCTACTTTCGATTTCAACAGCCAGCTCCATGTTGTGGCACGCGAGAAAAATATTCTAACGTACATGTACCCAAATTTCAAATCAAATTGGGATAAAAAAAATACTTTATAATATAACTTAACTTAGCACGTCTTCTTTATTAGCATTCGGAGAATGTGGACCGAACTGGACAAAATTTGTCTTTTAAAAGGAAGGGGCGTATCTGCTCGGTATGTTCGCCAAGTATAAGTATTTTAAGAAGTATTTAAATATTAATTTACTATATGTTCCGTACCACTATTGTGCATTCTCCAGTTGAAAATAAAGTCTTTAACTGAGCTTTCGGTAAACCTTATCAAGTGTTATTTTGTTGGCAGAAAATTAGTCCAAGAGTGGCGTTACCGCGAAGATATAACCCGTTTTGGTATGGCCAGAGGTTATAAGGAAGCACTTATTTCCCCTAGTCATAACATTAAATGGCATGAGTTCATTAAAAGAAACCTACACCGCTGAAACTACAACAATACTTCCCTGAAATTATGTTCAATCACAATAGGTTGTTGATCCCTAGACTGTGTGGACACATGGTGTCAGCTAGTACCATTCTCACTAAGAAAAGGCCGAAAGAGGGTTCTCAATATTTACCACTTTCGTGATTTACCGTATCTGGACTGGCGATTCGAGGTGTACCATCATCGTCATTTTCAACAAGGATTTTTGTACGATTTTTCATCCAGCTTTTTCGAATGTTTTATTTATGTGTTTTCTTCGCCAAAACTGCATGATAAATGAGTAGATAATTGTCTGATGTGAAACAAAATAGCTTTTGCCAACTTTTCCTCGCAGGAAAGCAGAAATATTAGAAAAAATTACGAAAACTTCACTTATGAAATAAATATTGTGTTTGACGCGAAAACTCGCATGTGAGGGAAGAAAGTGAAACGAGGCATTAGGATATAGCAAAGATATAACAAAACGACGAAGTATACATGGGCGCTGGAATAGGTGTTAGGTAGGGGGTGGTTGTTATATCAAAATTTGTGTGATACACTCGTATGGCGGCTTGAAGGGACAGCTGTCCGCTTCTCTTACAGGAATCCATCTTGCGTTTTTTTAATTTTCATATAATTTCGATTTGATGCTGACTGTCGAAAACGGTCTTTCGATTATTGATGACGACTGAATATGGAAGGTATGTATGTTCTATAGGAGGAAAGTAACTCCGAATATACTTAGAAAAGACATCTTCTAAGCCTATAGATGAATGAGAATGGCATATACGAGCATCACAATGTACCGCAAACTCATGGTTAGGAACGGGGAAGTTTGCCCGCGAAATCGGGGGAAATAGGTGTATGGCAGAGGGTGGTTGTAATATTAAAATTCGTGTGACACAAATATGGCTGCTTGGGTTGGTAGTGGGTGGGGTAGGGGAGAGGTTGTTTCACTTGTCTGCATAATTAGTGCTCTGTACAACTTGGAGTAACCAAGTATAAGGGTCGGACCCGTCATTCACAAACCAGCTGTCGTGCATAAAGAATGCTCTTGTTCATTATCAAAAATCGTAGTTTGGCGACACTATTGACACCAAAATTCAATTAGGCATAGGGTAATAGTGCCCTGCAAGAAAGGTCAGCTAGGACGGCTTGCTAATTAGTAGTGCTCTTGGGGTGAAGCTTAAAAATGTATTGAACGAGTGCAGTACATTTGAAATGAAGCGTTGAGAAGATATTTGCTGAATGTAGTACACCCGGCGTGAAACTTAGAGAAAGTATTGGATGAATGAAATACATTTGTCGAGAAGCTTACGAAAGGTTTGTCTGAATCTCGAAGTGAATCTCACAGATGGGTTTGGGTGAATGAAGTACACCAGGTGAAAATTACTTAGACTATGGGCTGAATGCTGTACCCTTGAATTGAGGATGAAAGTATTGACTGAATGCAGTACATTTGAATTGCCAGGATGTAGTATAGTTGCAGTGAAGAGAATAATACCGGAATGATCGAGACCAGCGCGTTATACGCGTTGCATTAACGTTCTGGTGGGCTTGATTTGGCTCGTCACTACACAGCTGAAGCATTGCTTAACGTGAAGTTGAAGCTGAGCAGAACCAATATTGCATGGCTATTCCACTCACCTCTGTAATAAATGACAAAATACCCGTTGGATCATATCCATAGGAGGAGACTGTTCGTTTCCAACTTACACCGCCATATTTTTTCATGTTTCCATTCAAATCTGAAAAGGGTCGAAGAGTTTGTCGGACTATCACTCTCGAATCAGGAGTCGCATAGAGAATACCTCTCGCAATTGTATATCATATAGATTTATGGACGGTTGAAAATGGCCGATTGGAATAAATACTCACGAATTAACAGTAAAAACTTCAAAATATCCTCTTGGCGATAAATTTCAAATGACATCACTCAGTCCACTATAGCCTGGTAGCCATCACAGTTCAATGAGCACAGAGTCTCTTTTGAGAGTTCAAAAAATATGTGTACACTGTTTCAACTATGCAGCTCACATCGAGGGCAGGCCAAGATATTAGCCGTGTCCTGCAACGTCCAGGTAGAATTTGGTAGTATGGGTATTAGCATTTTCACGATGCTGACGCTAAATTAGACTATCATGGTTCACTGCTAGATTGGAAATACCAATAGCAAACGCGCGTTTATATTGACCGTCATATAAGACGTTTATATTTAGACATGTTAGAGGGTGTGTATGACATGTTTATGGCTTTTTCGCCCATTGAACTCTTTTCATGGATTTCATGGATTGAGTGATTTTTTAGGCGTACTGGTTTTGTCTTCTGATATGTTCTATATCATACATATCTGTTGGTGTGTTTGATATATTCGAATTGACCAAGTTCAAACGTGTGGGAAGATAAACTGCGAGATGTCTCTCTGCAGCCTTGTTAATCTATAATGCGGCAGTCCCAAGATGTCTTCGTGCCTTATGTACGGGTAAAAGCTGGAAACTGGTTGAATTGAAAATAACAAGTATGGCGTCGCAGTTAAATCCAGCAGAACCTCTCCCTATGGAAATGATCCGACGGGTATTCTGTCATTGTACAAAGGTGAGGGGAATAGCCATGCTATGTTCAGTGCACGTTTTATGAGTGATGTCCTGCTTTAAATTTAATTCTCTCTCTCTCTCCATAGCAGAGAGAAATTTTCAACAATTTTAATCGGTGCCGTCTTTTACATCAAACTGTCTTGTTACAGTGATCAGTCTCATTCGATAAACTGCACTGTGTAGCCTTGTGGTAATGTGCTCGCCTCCCAATCGGCAGGTTCAATCTCGTACGGAGTCATGCCGAAGACTTGAACATGATACAGTAATACAAAGTAGGCATAGCAGGTGATCTTTAAATAAAGTGTTGACATGTAAACAAATCAAGCCCAATTAAGTTAAATTAAGTATGACATGCTTTAAGGTTACTGTGTCGGGTCCCAGTTGCGTACGTGTACTTATCTCAATTTTGCTTAATTACGCGGCAGTGCTTTTTTGTATCCATACAAACTATACATTTTCTGAAAGCCCTTGATTCAAGGAATTTAGATATATAAATTACTTTGTTGAATTTATTACAAGAATCGATTTATTTAAAGATAAATAATGTCATTTAGAAAAGTATAGTATAGTATCACGCGCTAATAACTCTCTCAGTTTTCATCAAACAAACTAGCTTCTTTAGAGTAATGAACTTTACCATTTGAATAAAAATAGATTGCCTCAGTTTTTTAGTTAGGGCCTAGAAGTTATTTTATCGTCGTGCAAAGTTGAAAGATTGAAAAAATCTACAAAACTCGACCCCTCTCCACTAAATCATAAATAATTCATATGAACAGGGCCGAACTTTGGGGCAAACTTTTGAAGATCTACAGGATTGGAATATTGTGTCCAAAGTTCATGTTTGTACATCAAATAACAAGAGAGAAATTAGAGAGGGAAAAAACACTTTTTGGCGAAAAACTAAACGGAGAAAAGGGCCAAAAACCAATCAGTACCTGCTGCACCATGAATGGCTTTAAAAAGTCGTGTTGTTTATACTATAATGCCTAGAAATTGACAAAAACATGTCTTAGGTCAAGTACACACATCATATCAAACCCAACTTCGTAGGTCCTGTGACGTTTCACACTGCCATGTATTTTAAATGTTTCCATTAAATTTTACTCTGGAAATATCAAAACCAACTGTCTTAATTTGTAGAGGAAAACAATCTGGGCCAGTTAGATTGACCACTTCCAAAATTTGAAGTAACCGTGTCGGGCTTATGACCTCATCTTTGGCCATCGTGTTTCGAAGAATAGTATGCAATGTATGTTGGATTTTTATAAGTTTGTGCGGAAAGGCCAGGATACCTGGTGTAGTGGGCATTTGAGGCGTTGAATATTAGGGAATACAGTTTTCTGAAGACGCGCTAAGCCAATATACTACATAATAAGAAAGGCAGTTTTTAGTGGTTTGTGGCCTTTTGTCCGAGATACCAGCACGTGCCAAATCAGTTTCAAAAAAACATCAAAACGGTAAATAATTGTGACAGTGCACATCTGCAAGGTACCAAGCATCTTTCTTGTAAAATTCAAAAGTAACTCAGATATGAACCTGACAATAAATTGCTGACTGGCGAGATAAAGAGCCACATCAACTTTGTCTGGAAATCATCGAAACAAATAAGAAACCTGACAGTTCACATCTGCAAGATATTATCTTCCATTCGAAGTTATGCATCAAATAGTAGCTGAGATATGGTTGACTGGTGACATAATGGGTCATACCTCTGTGAGAAATCATTGAAGGGCTTAAAGAAAACTGACATTGCACAATCGTACGGAAGTACGCGTCTTTCAGGTAAAAGGCGGTGTTCGGTTTGACTGTATTTTTTTCCTTAGTGTGTTGCGTTTATATTTCGAAAATTTAATTTCTTCGTGTTTACATCAAAAGTTATTAGCTTGAGAAAGAAAATACTGAATTTTAGTATTCTGTATTTTCACCGACAAAATATTTGTCAATTTTTTTTACGTGTATTAGAAAATAGGCATTTGTTTGTTTTTGCAATTTTTGTGATTTCTTTGAAGGGAATTCCCTTCATTTGTAAAATATGACACTTTTAACCAAACGAGTCTCAGATATCCACATTAGGTGAGTTTGATCGTAAATGATACTGAAAAATCGTTTTGGTTAAAGGTGTCATATTTTCAAAATATAGAAATATGTCAAAACGCTTGGAATGACCTGTAAGGGTGTAGGTCACCGGCATTTGGCACATGATTCCTCCATATGAAAATTTTCATTTTTTTCTTTTTCCCCATCTTGATTTTGGGCTTTAAAGTGCAATAGTGACGTGAAATAAAGACAGCGTAAATAATCCCTGATGTTATTAAAATTCATGAATAGAGTTGCACACACACAGCCACACCACTTGTTCAATAATTGATGACGACCCAGTAGGGCACAAAACTGATTATTGCTCGTAAATAGTTGGGTCGTTCCTGATAATATACGTGGTAACTGTATGAGAATATGAACCAGAAGTTTCCATTAGATTGGCCTCGCCGGGCTGGCAAAGAATTGGGGAATATCTAAGCATGCGTCACATTATACTGGCCGGTTTGGAGCGAGACAATAGAGCAGCAGAGAGCGACGCTGAAGGGAAAGATATCCATCTAAAGCAAACACCTCCTTTGAAAATGTCCATCAAACAGTAACCGAGATATGGTCCGCAGAAGAAATAGTTCATTGAAGGGATAAATGACTATGTTTATGCAGGAAATCACCCCAAAGTAGACACCTGCAAGATATCAAACCTCTTCCATGTAAGTTTCGTAGTTATCAATCAAATGAATAGATATGGTCCGGACAAGAAATTGTTGATGGGCGATAGACCGGACGACCGTACGACCAGACGTACATGCCGATTACCTGTGATTACTTATAAAATGGAACTCACTTGATGCTAAGCAGTAAGAAGATAGATCAAGGAGTGGTTTTCCCGGTGTCAGGGTAATGCGACTGGGTCGTCGTGATATGACTGAAAAGTTCTCACTCACTCTCATTCGATAACAACAGGGCGAGTGATTCGAGATCCAGAATATTTTTCAATACTTACACAATACGTTTCACACACGGTGGGATTTCTCCCATTGTATGCGCAAATTATTATTTGAAGGAATCTTTGATGGTTACAGTTATCAGTCGATTGTTTACATGGCTGATCAAGTTCGTTAAGGTAAACGCACCAGTACCCAATTAACCAGACAGCTAATTTTCAAATGGAAGCACCCGATGTGAAATTCATCAGGCAGCCATAGCACAGTTTAGACATTGAAGTTCAAATACAAGCGTCCAGTCCGTTATTCATTATTCAGCTGTCGTCCATGAAAGAATTTTCGCGTCCATAATCCAAGTAAGCACAGCTAAATTGTTACGGGATCCCCGTGCGCTACGGAGATCCCCGTGCGCTACAATAAATTTGTACTCTGATTTCGCCAAAAGGTCGAATTGACTTGAATTTTTAGCTTATATATTGATTTATTCTGTCAAACATATATTTGACTGACAGTAAGTCATAAGGATACGTCTGTGTCCATAATACAAGCGTCTAGTCATTCAATATTCAGCTATCGTCCATTAAAGAATTTTCGCGTCCATAATCACAAGATCTATTCCATGTTGCATATAACAGCATTAGGCGCCATAAAAAATGCATGGTTCCCATCACCGCTCGCCCCGATTTTTCCGCTCGCCCCGATTTTTTTAATTCTTTCTCACGGCGCGCTACAGCTGTTGTGTGGCAAGTGTGTGTGTGATCGTATTACCATCATCGCCAGTATGGCATTTGTTGTTTGTAAAATTTCATCGGCAGAGGGTAAAGTGTCAAAGAACTGGTTTGTGAAGTCAGTAAGTGACACAGAAAGCTTACGAGAGCTTTTTGACGAATTTGCGGCTGGTGATTTAGACTCGTCACAGGAGAGCATCGATACGGAGTTTTGTCTTTCAAATCACAATGATTAAGATTTTATCAATACCATCTTTCGAGTTCTGTCTACCTGCATAGGAATGGAGAGTTTGCGACTACGAAATCAGAATGAGATTACCTCACATATAGCAGTATGCAGGAGGTGAAGATGGAAATACAAACGCCATGGGATTTCTACCGATTTGAATATCCAGTGTATTTATTCAATCTCTAGAAAGACCGTGTACAAAATGAACTTTAAAATGAATTGTATATATACCATTTTAGGACCAAATTAGACTATCACTATATCTTAATATAGGTGGATTCTTGAATGAACTTATCCATTCCTATGCCCTTCAGAAAATAAAATATAAAAAATAAAACAGGACCGCCCGTCCGACTTTTTGAAAAGTCAGTGATGGACATTTTTTTATGGAGCCTTAGCACCAAATAAAAAAAAAGAAGGAAAAAACCCAATCATAGTATCCACAAACGTATAGGCTAGTTTGTTGATGAAGGAAGCGGTCAGAAACGAAGAGAAGAGAATTATCTATATACGATAATTGCTTTTTGTGAAAAAAGAAAAGAAAAGATAAATATACTTTGTAAATATTAAGCCACTGTGCGGATCCTCGTTAAACAAGCTGTTGACAATTTTTGCAATACGCTGTGGGAAACTCTTAAAATGCTATTGTATTTTCATTACCAATTGTAAAAAACATTTCGCTGACCAGTGTCTTATACTAAATAATATTGGTACCAAATACTGGTAGATAGCTGGTATGTCTTAAACTGGTAAATATTAACAATGACATTCGTCCATAATTGTTCTGGTGCTGCGAGATACATGCCCAAGCGATAGGGATTAGCAATATTTACGGCGGAATGATTGTCTCAATATACACAGGCCGAGTTGTCGGAGTGTCAATATATAGCTGAAATATTGCTGAACGCGATGTTAACCTTCATTTTCTCTCTCCCTGTCAATATACCACACTGGGTTGAATAGACATACATTTCAATATGTTATATTCTCGTTAGTTAGAGACGAAATCTGTGTATGACGGCCTCGAAACTGGCAGCGGAGAAGCATAACAGTGAAGAACAGTGGGTTTGTAGAAAACAAGGACATTCGGTGATCATTACTGCCGCCATGATACGATATAGACGATATATAGATGAGATGTATATTCATGATACACGGCCAATGATCGATGTAAGAGTAATTGCTGTTTACACAGTACCGGTTGTCATGACCATATTGTACTCAGAAACCTTCATCAACAGATCGGCGTTTGACAAACTCAGAACGGATAGTGAAAACGAAATCGGGGCATTAACCTTCGCATAGAAAGACGTCTAGACTTCAGGCAAACTGGATACCATAAAAACAACGATTGCTGTATCTACAGCAACAGCATTGGCTATTGTGACACTTTTAAATAATGCCACATTTATCTGTATCATCTGGACTCATAAACAACTTCAGACAGAGACCAATTGGATTCTCCTGTCCCTCGCTATCAGTGATTTTCTCGTGGGTGCCATTATTGTTCCATTGGGTGTATTTTCTTTGTTGGATAGTGTTTTGGAAGGAACTGAACTGTGCTTATTTTTGATGAGTTGCTTGTTTTGTGTTCCTTCTGTAACCTCGTTCCATCTTCTATTAGTGTCTGTGGAGCGGTACGTAGCAATAGTGTTTCCACTGCGCTATCCAACTTTGATAACAGAAAGGAAAGTTAAGCTGTGTATCGCAGGATGTTGGCTTATATCGATTGCAATTTCAAGTTTCCCCCTGATGGGCTGGAACAAAGCAGTAGATGGGTCGGCTGCAAATCAGACAAAATGCACTGTTCTTGATGTACTCCCATGTTCGTACTTATATTTCATATGTGCTCCAGTCATCAGCAACTTTGTAATTGTTGCAATAGTGTACCGGGGTATTTTTAAAGTGGCAGTTAAGCAAGCCCGTCAGGTTGCTCTTATACGCTCTCGTGATGTGACGCCGTCAGGGAGAGGAAGTCACTGGATCAAGCCTCCCGAGATGAAAGCTGTTTTGGTTTTATTTATAACAGTCGCATTCTTTGCTGCCACAAACATGCCAATAATAATCGTCTTCTACTCAAGATGTGCCGGTTGGGTAATTGCTTCGAACAGATTGTGGTTCATAGTAACATATTTGGGGTTTTCAAATTCTATGTTCAACCCTCTTATATATGGTTTGGGCAACCATACTATCCGGAAAGCGTTCTGCCTGTCATTTTTGAGGATGCGCCGGCTGGTATCAGAATGCTGCAGGCAACACGATTCTGTAAATGTTAATGTCATTGTTCCAACAAGGAGCTAATGCAATCCTAATTATCTTGCGAAATGTGCGATTGTGGTTCCTTCAAACTTAATTGTTCATTTACTGTATATTATACAGTTGTAAATCAGCATATTTGCGCTGAAAAGAAACAATCGCTGTGAGGTAGCAAATTATGCAATATGCATGTGCTAGGGTTTATACCTCGCCTCTATAAGTTTATTCAGGATAATAATCACGTCCACGAATGGCATGCCACATACGACAGTTCGTTTTTCTACGCCCGAAACCGGGACAGTTATTAGTTAAGTAAAGTACGAAACTGGGTAACGTAACAGCTTACAAGGTATCAGACGATACTATAACCAGTAAAGAACAATAATTCTCAATAACATGACTGCTTTATATAACATGGTACCATATTACTACTGAAAACAGCAACAAAGATATGAAACTGATTGATTCCTGGAGTTGTAGAATCGTTGTAGATCAAAATATCAATTGTATATACTTTTACAGGATATCCTCAATATTCTATTAAAAATAGTAATATTAATTACACTGACATTAATAATTGTTCCATATGTGATATGACTTATCACTGTTTGTTAATACCACCGTTTGGTAATAATAATGTTCTAGTATTTTTGTTCAGTGTTGTAACATTTACATTAGCTAGGCATGTAAAGCGTGTATGTCAAATACAATTATTTTCTATTCTGTTCATCCTCGAAACCTATTCTGGTCCTTCAATTTGGAAAAATACGGTTCTCAATTCCAAACATGCATTTATTTGTTGGTTTGTTATGTTTTAAAATGTTCTTCGTACGCCTGTCAAAAACAGGACGTATCATGTGACATCGTTGTCCATCTGTCTGTCTATCCATTAACTTTTTTCTTGAACGTAACTATATTTTCATTCGTTTGGCACTTGGTACACATTATTGTCACCGTGTAAATATCGCTCAACACAATTGCTGTGTACCGATACTGCAGATGAAATACCAAAGAAAAGCCGTGAAAGTGGCGGCGGTATGCCTGGTTGATCATTCTTGGAAGGAATGGTTGATAGAAATTCATATTCTTTCTGAGATATTGACATGGGTCTCAATAATATTTGACCTGGGTTTCAATTGACTATTTAGTCGGATATGCCGAGTAAGTAGCAATAAGTTTCGGGACATTTGTTTGACTGTTAGCCTGATTCATAAATGTGGCGCGCTTCGTGTCCTTATTTTCTCCATATACTTGACAGAACAAAATTAATCCAGCAAGGTGGCTCACAGTGTCTTAATTGTTCTGTCTTAATGTCTTGACGGTTTAATGTACTCATGTTATATTCGTTTTAATGTATGCATTTTAGTCCTTTGGACAAAACTGAGCAATAAATCTATCTATCCATATGGGTGTATGAAATAGTGAGGATATATCTTCCTGTAGTTGTGCCAGTCCAATTTACTACATAATAAGCAGAGAAGTTTGAGGGTAATTTTTAGCCTGAAGATGTGCATGTTGCCGTTTTAGCTTTCTGTGATGCTTTTCTCAGCATTATATCCCCTTATTTCAAAATACTCATATGTAATACAATCTCATGAATACAACTAACCATTGAGACAACCATCGATTGTTGGTAAATTTGTACACATTAGCACCACCATTTTCAACGTCCCGACAGGTTTTCTCGGAGTTTATCCCGTCGTAATAAGACATAAAACAATTTATTGGTAAATAATAATTTCAGTAGTCGTAGGGCATGTTTTGTACGAAATTGTTAGCACACAATTCCAGACAGACAAAACACAATAATTCAATAAACACAGCTAATTTGTTACAAATTTCAAAGATCCCAGCAATCTCGTATGCTGCTATCAAGTTGTGCCATGATTTCATTATGTGTATTTTAGATGGGTTTTTTTAATATTCGATATTTTGAATTTCTCTGTCAAATTGACTTACGTGAATTCATTAATACGCGTCCGTATCCCGAGGACCTTTCGCGAAAAATCGACGAAGTATTGATATTGTAAAAATTATTGTCTCGCCGCGACTTAACAACGCAGTATCAGGCAGAGAAATCTTAGGTCAAAACTTTTTGGTACCATTCATTTCAACCCATTCATTCGACATAAGGTCTAATTCAGGCCGACCAAAGAACTCTGAGTAAAATATATATTCTAACTCAGGAATAGTGGATAGACGTCATCTGCCCACATGATTTATCAACCCAATATTTTTAGAAAAAAATAATATTGAGTCCCTCACGTCTAACCCAAGATTTGATCAAATAATTGTAACAATGAATTCTTATTATTTCATTTTCAAATATGTCGAATAATAGGATTGTCATGTGTTATATTTAAAGAAAATGCTATCTTTACCTCATTTTGTCTGTCCTTGAATGGAAATCTGGGAAATACCCTTTTGACAAATTATGTAGGAATTTGTCTATAATATAAAGTAGTATATGCGGTGTATACAATTGGTAAATATTTTGGTGTAATGCAATTATGGCATAATTCTTCTGTATGCGGGGAAACCAATAGTGCCCCGATATACAGATATGTAAATATTGACAACAAGAGAGCAGGACTGTGATTTACTGATAATACACGGATGAAGGAATGGTATAAGTAGCCGTACACATCAACGCTCGAAATACAAGCTGCTCAAGTTATATTTTTGCTATAGAAGAATTATGCGTACTCATGGAGCTCGGGATTGGCATTGAAACACCACAGCAGTGGAAGTGAAGACAAGCATTGCTCGCTTTATAGACAACGCAAGAATCATTCTCGCAAATTCTGTGATAATTTCCAAAAGCGATCTCCGGTGATCGATGGAAGAGTAAATTGTCGTTTACGCAGTATTGATTGTCTTGACTGGTTGTTTGACAATATTACACCAGAAAAATGTCATCAGTTGATCGTTGCATGTCAAACTCAGAACGGATACACACACATTCCGATATTCAACTCACACAAAAAGACGGTTGACACACCGCTCTTAATTACAGCGTTGACGAATACTAACAATGATTAGTGTAGATACTTTGCTAGCTATTGTGACAATCTTAAACAATGCCACATTTATCTGTATCATCATGAAACATAAACATCTTCAGACAGTGACCAATTGGATTCTGGCGTCCCTGGGCACCAGTGATCCTCTCGTGGGTGCCATTTTTGTTTCAGTGGTTATAGTTGCATATTTGAATATTGCTTTGAAAGGAGCTGAGTTGTGCATATTTCTGATGAGTTGTCTGTTTTGTGTCCCGTGTATAACCTCGTTCCGTCTTCTATTGGTCTCTGTGGAGCGGTACGTAGCAATTGTGTTTCCTCTGCGCTATCCTTCTTTGGTGACGGGGAGGAAAGTTCAACTTTGTATTGTTGGATGTTGGTTCATACCTATTACAGTATCAAGTTTGCCCCTGATGAGATGGAACACAATTAAGCAATCAAACTAATACATTATTTATTATTACTGATACGTTATCCTGTATACTTCATAACTGCACAGTCGTCATCAACATTGTTGTCTTTATAGTGATGTATTTGTTAATTTTCAAAGTGGCAGTTAAACAAGCGCGTCAGGTTGCCAGTATGCGTTCTCACAACGTTACTTCTCCAGTGAAAGTGAGTCACTGGACCAAGCGTCCTGGCATCAAGGCTGTATTAGTCTTGTTTATAACAGTGGCATTCTTTTTTGTCACAAACATGGAAACCATAATCGCTTTTTCTTCAGGTTGTGCCGAGTGAAATAATGTTCCAGAGGGTGTGTTATCGAGTGTAACATATTTGGTAATTTGAAATTCTATGTTTAACCCTGTTATATATGGCTTGGACAACCGTAATATACGGAAATCGTTTTGCCAGTGCCTTTGCAAAGCGCGCCGGCTGGTGCCAGAATGCTCTATAGTCAACGGGATTCTGTAAATGTGATTGCTGTAGTACCAACAAGGAATTAATTGCAACCTTGTGTGTGTTTTATGTCGCGACGAGTCATTTAACCGAAATGTAGCGTTCGTGGTTTTGAAATGTTTTGCTTTGCTTATCATCGTTTTCAATCGGATATTTGCTATAAATATATCTAATCGTCGAGTATTATGTTGCGGTGTCTGTCATACTGCTATAATCGAATCGGGACCAGATTTTGTTCTATCCCAACCTGTCCTACACTGTTTACTGGCTTAGCCCAAGTAATTTAACAGATTTTTGTTTCGATTCAGTTGTTATATACCAAACTATCATTGATTCGCGTAATTTCGTGGAAAAGTAACTGTGGTATAACTCAACATGCAGTATGTGTATACTCTCAGAAATATTCAGGGAATAATCCTGAATAGATCAGGCGACATGTACATCCACAACTCAATTTCAGGGATTTTACCTGAAATCCAGGAATAATTTCCTGAAATTCAGGTATATCATACATGAATTGAAGGTAAATTTTAGGGGATTTTACATACCTGAATAGGGTCGGGAACCTACTAATCAGGGTGGTAAATTTGCCTCAATTTCAGCGAAAATCCTCTCATTCAGGGATCTTTTTTCTGAAATTCAGGAAATTATCCCTTGATTTCAGGAAAAATCCCTGAAATTGAGTAGTGGATTTGCAGCCTCATCTATTCAGGATTATTCCCTGAATATTTCTGAGGGGTCATGGTTCCGGTGTGAAGGTTAACGTCACGAGGAAATGGCTTCCGCATGAATTTATTCCCCTTCACCCCAATTTGCGGTAGGTACGTAAGGCAAGATGAGAAGTTCTTTGGTGCTCACTATGTAGCCTTATAATTGCCCTCAGAGCTTTTGGTCATACTTTGACAGTTTCTCATTTAGGGATTACTTCTTGTTGTATCCCGACAATTAAGATGCCATACTGTTTTAAACTCATACTTGGGATCTACAAACTTCACGCTTCTCCACGTAAACGCAAATTAATGCACGTGCTTTCGATCCTCTGGCCGGGGCCTTTATCAAGTGAACATAAATAATTTGAAATTTATAATATACAAATATCGAATATAACGATAAATCTATTGGAACTTAAAGTTATCAATATATTCGACATTTGTATATTATAAATTTCAAACTTGATAAAAGGCCCCGTCAAGAGCGTCGAAAGCACGTGCATTAAACTGCGTTTATGTGGAGAAACTCAGAGTTTGTAGTATTGATTAATATGTCATTATCTGAATCACACCGACATCAGATATCTGCCAAACTTGCTTGTATCTGCTGACAACAAACGCTGGCATGGAAACTTTTAATGTGCTCAAATGTCGTAATCTGTACTTGATCAAATGATGGGGGGGGGGGGGGGGTCAATTGTAGTGTAAATCTGGTGGTCAATATTTTCTGCCATCATTCAATTATCTCTGAGATCCCATCTTGTATATGTAAAGTAAACAATGCACAAATAAGCTATACATCTGACAACACAAAAATATTGTATTTCACATTTTATGGTAATAAGTGATTGCGGCCTTGTCACTGCATACGGTGAAAATTGTCCGATGCCGCTCTCATAGCCTAATCCAATGTTTCAAAAACAAACATTATGAAACATTATAAATAAATATAATCATCATGACTTTGCATGTAAATGGCCCCTCGATTGTACATGAATACGACATGATGAGATACATAGCTCGATTACGTTCTTTGCAGTCAAGTTAGCTCTCGATAATGTGTATACTAATCCTAAAATAATACGTATGCCTTGTTTCGCAAAAACAAAGTAGACGGGGTAATGTGAAAAACTGGGGAATATTGCATATTTCCTTATGAGTTTATACATTTGGCTAGTTTTGAGTTTGGAGTGAAAGATATCAGAAAGAGTATAGGACAGGACAAATGCTTTAGTGCCAAAGGTGATGGTACGATAAGACGGGATTTTGGCCTATACGTGCTGCGGTTGAAATCGAAAAAATAAAATGACATAAAAATACTTGCGTTTTAATGTGACGACAAGAGAAAATATAAGTCCACAATATGTGAACGTTTTAGTCCGATTGCGTTATGATTATAGTTATGACATGAAATTGAAATCCACAGCTTGTGCTATTTCGTGAAAAAAGGGTCTAAATCGAGTCCTTCAGACACGTATTTAGACGCGAAGAACCCCTTGGACCAAAACGCCATTTAACCTGGTGTTGTGCGGTAACATTATATCCCCACTGCTGGAAAATCTTTTTGGTTCAAGGAGTCCTTCACACTAAAAAATGAAAAGTTATGAATCATAACGTTTGAAGTTTTCGTAAGTAGATTAAAGTGACAAAACAGCCTGTTACAGTTGTTCGTATGTCGTGATGTAGTGGATACGCACGTTGGATCACAAGCGCCTCGAAAATTTCTTTTACCAAGTTGGAATCCCAGGAGGGCAAATTGTGTGACGTCAACATGTTATTTCAATCATTCTCATTTTTGTAAAAAAAAAATTGCATTCAGTATATCTGAAATAAGATTTTAGGCTATCATTATATGAACCAATTAAAAGTAAAATAAATATTGTTTACCGATGACACGATACCGAGCAGCAGGGAGGGTGAATAGACTAATTTGTGGGGGAGGTGTGGGGGAGCGGGGAGCTTCCCAAGGGACACTAATTTGTGGGGGAGGTGTGGGGGAGCGGGGAGCTTCCCAAGTGGGGGGCTGGGCGCAGACTCTGTAGAGCCTCGGGACGGCCCACCACCCTTGCCGGCCCAGGCTCTACGCCGCAACCACCTATTAAACATACAGAATCGATGGAGATACCAGTAACGGCTTTAAACATCATCTTATATAGACACACACTTACAGCGACCCGTCCACATCTTTCCAGCGGAATGTCGGAGACCTGCCTACACTCTTCTACCTGCGGGACGGAAACCCGTCCACACTCTTCCTGTGGAATGATGGAGACCTGTCCACGGCTTTCCAGCGGAATGTCGAAGACCCAAGCGTTTCGCATTCTACGGTATGCATCCAAGGTGAATTTATTCATGGATTACCGTGCCGTGGTACAGGCTATGTATGAAGATGGCGACAACAACGAGGGGCGACGGGAGATCCTACATGCGTTCACAGATGCAGTCCTTAACAAAGTGGATTTGCGAGAGAAGGAACCCATCTCCCACTACTACTGGACATTAGCAGCCACCCAGGATTCCCAGGCCATGGCCCGCGAACATTCACGACGGAATCAGCAATGGCTGGTAGGCGCAGCCATAGCCTATGCCCTACTAATAATGAATCTGTAGTAATAATAACTTAGACTACTACAGGTCGCCGCGCCCTCCCACCATCGCCGTCCACATACCAGGTTTAGTAAAAACTAACAGCCAGCCGGGCGCGCATGGAGTCTACCAGCAGGGAGGGTGACCGAGAGGACTTCTAGGGTGTCGGACTTATTTTGTGGAATATGTTCAGAGAGCAGATTTTTTGACAGAGATTATCAGGACAAAAAACCCCAGGGGGGGAGCATACCAAAAAAAAAATGGTGGGGGGGCGAGTTAATCTACGCCGGGGGTCAAAAAATGCAAAACCGGTGTGTCACGTCTCACTGAGTCCCCGTCACATAGCTTCGTGGCCTGTGACGTATTCCTCTTCACATAGCTTCATGGCCATGTGAGGGCTTGTTTTTTATTAAATAATTTTTCGGGACTCAATTGCTCTTATAACTCTCCTCCGTGGCATCCTAGACAATTCGAAATGAGTCTAGAATTTTTATGAGAAGAGCTCGGAACAAGCATTCCAAGAGCAGTCAGGTAGGGATCGAACCCCCTTTTGTGAGACGTGACTGGAAGACCCGATTATCATTTCGCATGGCCTCGCCTTGGGCTGTCTTCCACGGACGGTAATAAGTCCTCTAAATAACACATTTATACCTCCCAAAATTACCTTCGGATTTTCGAGCCAGTTGAAGTTGAGTGGATAGCCAGTTTGATGTGAAGTGGATAAGATCCAATATAGGACTGATCAGCCCCGTATATCGGTTAAATAGATCTCGGCATATAGCGATCTTCAACATGTTTTAACGTAATGGACGGCGTGTTGTGCAATAGCAGCCTTAACTATGGTTTGTGGGTCATAGCGATATGTAGGTCGCCAGGTGTGAGGTACAAATAACAGCTCGACCCAAATATTCAAGCCTGAAAGATCAACACAGAAAACTAGGGCAGAGCATTCATTCACAAACAGAAGGCTTGAGCAAATACAGTGTTAGTAGAACACACCTAAAGCTTATTGAGAGAAGTATATTTACACATTCAATAGCTGCACGCAGTGTTATAGTATGGTGGGTAAGAGGCGATATAAAGCGCCTACTTCAATATATCGGCAGGAGGATTCCTTGCTTAATTTTTACACATTCAATAACCGCACGCAGTGGTATAGTATGGTGGGTAAGAGACGATATAAAGCGCCAACTTCAATATATCGGCAGGGAGGATTCCTTGCTTAATCAGCAAGTCTTTCGTGGCTAAGGCTAGGCTGACGTCGGCAATAAGCATTCCTACGTCATAGCCGGTGTAATCCAACTTGGGGGCAGGGCCTTTCCAAACAATTTTGCCCAGACGAGCATAACCTATCGCTAAACCGCTAATGGCAGCGGCATGATAGGCCATGTTGGCTAGCATTTTACCATCGATCGACGACATGTCTTATTTGCAGTGTCAGCCATGGCTTTAACATGATATGCTAATGCGCCGAAAAAGGTTCCGGGTGGCAGGGGCTGCGCATGGCGTCTTTAATACTCCGCCTGTAGAAAGCAGTTTATCGAGATTCTACCTCGATTGCCCTGGCAAACTGTTTCCTTGCTTCCTCCCTGCCTTGCTTCAGAAGTGCGTTTTTTTTCTTCCTGGCTGATATGGGATGCTTTCAACGATTTAGCCCTGATCGCGTTCTTTATTGCATCATATTTAGTTTTCTCCGCTAGGATGTGACGGAACTCGCTATCAGAGATCTTGTTATCCACAAGTGCTTGCGAGATAGCATCTGCGATGGAATCCAACTTTGATGACGCTAGGACGCGAATTTCATCGTGTTTTTTAGCTTTGATGGTCAGGCGTCGAGATATGAATTTGCAGGCTATTCCTGCCAAACCACTCGAAAGAGCCGAGACCTCAAGCACCACAACAACGGGTGCGGCAATTATAGTCGATAAGAGGCCAACGCCAGTTGCGCCGAGGCCCAAAGCCACTGTGGCAAGCGCAGCGTCAACGCCATCTAGAGCATTCACCGCTTTGCGGTATTTTTTGTACAAACTCGACCGGGAATCACGATCTTGGGAGAGTTCATGTTGTATATCACAGATGTGCTTTAGCCTGTAATCATGCGCGGATTCGGCCTCATCCAATGTTGGATATAGTCCCATGATGAATCTATATGCTATTGTCAATTATCTCTAGTTCGAGTGTATCCAAAGGGCGGTTGATCACCTTGAGAGTTTTTAAGCTGACGCTTTCAGCTAGGAATATTTTGTCCACGCCCACATTGTTCCCTATTCGTGTATTTACACCCTCTAACGACACATGCGCGACAGGCCTTTCATTTGCGCTAAGTTTAATGAAGATCCGCAACTCTTGACCAGCGTGCTTATTCTGCCATTTTATTTGGAAATCTGTTAGTATGTCCACGAAAGTGTCGTGAGCGGGAACAGGCGGTAATAGTATTGCAGCAAAGATAGTTGAGTCTGGAGGAAGAGTGGTCAGGACGGGGAACGTCGTATTCATTACTAGAGCCCCTCGAGGAACAGTGCTTTTTATATAGAATTTCCCATCCTGGAGGTGTACTTTGACATTGTTTTCAAACGGACTATAGGACAGGAATGCCGTACCTCGATTTAAAACTTTTCTCACAAGCCCGACTTTATCGATCTGTACTCCCGATTCGACCACAGCAAGGTCAATGAGCCAGCCCATATTGTCACTTTCGGCGAGAGTCCATTGTCCGTCTGTTTTTTTCACTACACTGTATCTCACGTGCGTCCGTGTTTTTGCCGCGCTAATATCTTCAAGATCTTTGAAACTTAGATCCGGGGATCTTCCTGGCGTAAGTTTCTTTCGATGGTATACGCCGTTTTTGAACTGAAAGCCGTAGACGCGGTCATTGTGACCCTCGTCGCCAAACCCTTCGGTATCCGCGAGATCGCTTAAGGCTAAATCACTGCATCTGGGCCCAGCGGATTCAACCATCGTTGTCATGAATACCCAGAGTTACACTCAGATAAGCAGTCTTTACAAGTGTACCTGATCTATCTAACAGGGAGAACGTTAGCTGTGGGATAGGGCCAGATATTAGTGGCTTATACTGTGGATTAGGGAAAGAAATGGTTTTTCCGCAGTTTATTCCCTCACCGGTCACAGCTATAGCTCTGATAAGAGTGGAAGGGTAGGCCACACAAGGGTATGCAGTGCTTGTGCCAGCCGTCTCCACTGCCTTCCCCACTAGATTGTGCGATGTGCTCACCTCACCCAGGTGAGCGAACACTTCTTTATTGGGTGCTAGTGTGGGGAAGCTGTCGCCCTGCACTTTCCCAGTCAGGATACTGTCAGGATTTGAGAATCCCAGGAGCCGCGCAAGGCCAAACAGTTGTATGCTACTGTCGGTCGTCAACGTCAGTCGACCGGTGGCATGGTTTATCTCCAGGCCCGCCCCGTGTGGCTTGAAGACCTCTTTATTAAGGGAACAGACATTGTAGTAACCGCTAGGGACAGCCACAAGCTTTCTGCCAACAGAGAAGCTAGTTCCGGCTGGGACGTTCTCCCATAGTGGGTAGAAAGTGAGCTCGAGCAGTGCTACTTTGTATTGTCCGTTTTGGTTCTTGAGCGCATGCGTAAGGTCGACTGCTGCGCCATTTTGAATGTTGCTCAGTGTTACAAACATAGTAGCCGGCCACACGAAGTGCTAAACCAGCAAGGATTGCGCATGGATAGACACGCGTTTAACTTCAATACAAAGGCCACCTACCAAGCGGGCGGGGTATACACCGCTGGAACGAGTGTTACTGGGACGACATTCACTCACCAAGACATCTTGGTGAACACAGCAAGTGGTGGATTTGCGGCCCCGTTTCCTGACGTATTTGTGAAATACTGCCTGCCTAAAGTGAAAAGCGACCAGCTTGTTCAGGCATGGCGCTCTAATCCCTTGCAGTTTTGGCAGAATCAGCTGAATTTCGCCGGCTGCGGCGTGTCTGTGAGCGACCACCTAGCCGCTGGCGCACGAACTGATAGCCACACCCGGGCCCTCTACACCTTTCATGTCTACTATCAGATCAGGCGGATCCTAAAAGAGATCCAGGCCCCGCTCCCTCAAGACGACGCCTGGGTGGCATTTAACAATCCATTTGACCGCAGAGCATATGAGCGCATCTGTGCAGAGTTTGGGGTGTCGCCGCATGCCGATTGGAGACAGCAGCAGAGCGAAAACAGCGGGATAGGAACGATTTACTTCTATGCCACACACGCAGGCTACATGCGACTTCCAAAATCGTACGACCCAACCTGGCATTCGTTTACTTACCGGAAAAAACACTTTCACATTGACTACATTGCGCAGGGATCGGAGGCTGACAAGGCGTGGACAACGTTCATGCTGGACAGATCGGAGGGCTTCACACATGCAGGCGTCGAGCGTGTTAATGATTCCATTCGAACGTATGTATGGGCCATCCTCGGCGCCCAGGCTCAGACGCGCACACGGATCTTAGTAGAGGGCACAGCATTTGACGCGCAGAAGCAGTTTCTCGCCAACATCGAGGATGCGGTCTCCTCTCCAGTTGACCTCTCATCAGCGATAAAACGCTACCAAGACGTCCTGCAGTATGCAGGCTCCAAAGTTAACTATGTGTTCGGAATCGGTCTGTACATGGCGCCCAGTGATATGTTGCTCCGCATAGGCCATATCGCCGGTTACAACAATGAGATCGTAGTTGCAACAGAAAATCAAAAACTGGGCGAGAACGCGGACGTTAACGCAACAGTCGCTCCTCCAAACACAGAAGGAGATACGGGAGAAAAAGGAGTGGTTTCCACGGCGAGCGGCAGGACCGCGACGCTGGATCATGCCAAGACCGCGACGCTGGATCATGCCATTCCCACCGCGCCGGTTCACTCCTCGCGAGATGTCGCTGCCTCCACGGTCCCAGCTAGTCAACACGGCGACGAAAAGACCGCAATCATCGTCGGTGTCATCGTAGCTGGGCTGGTGACCATTTGGCTATTTCGTTAGCCAGGCGCGAGTCGCCACATAAAGCAGCCCCCCACCCGCATCCGCAACAACCAAGGACAACATATTCTCTGCAAGCCATCCAGGAGTTTTCGCCATAAGGCTAAGAAGCCAGGAAACAATGCTCCCAATTATGCCGGGCAGCGCCGCCGCG
>JAVTVY010056522.1:0-29268 GCA_036873755.1 Hanleya hanleyi
GTAGCTTATTTGCGTGGATTTTTGGACACGCTCATACAGACTAATCGTCGAGTCATCCATGCTGGTTCGTTTTCCTACGTTTCGCTTCTTAAGGCTCAACGAGATTCCTTACTTAAAGTACTCAAACCGGATGTTCCTTTGTTGGTTAAAATCAACTAATTCATCAACCTTTGGCATCTAAGTTCATCTTCAACGAGGCCATTGAGTCGGTTATGCCTTCAGTTCGGGAAGAACGGACATCTCGCCTTATTGCTGCAGTAGCTCGTCGTCCGGGTGTCGCCACTGACCGTAAGTCTAGACGGGGTCGTACTTCTTCTTCTACTACCACTCAACAAGAAGCGGCCCCTCGGAGTAATTTTCGCGGAATTGACAGACCTCCACAAGGTCGTGGACGTCGTTCCTTTCGGGGTAAATCTACCAAACGAAGTGGACGTCCCAGTAAATGACTATCCCGTGCCTGTTCATCCCGTAGATTTTCAACTTCCTGCCTTCCGCTCATTCTCTCATCAGGTCGTGGGCGGGCGTCTACAAGTCTTCCACGAGAATTGGCGGCTCATCACCAACGACGTCTGGATTATCAAAGTTTTAAAAGAAGGTTTTCTTTTCAATTTCTAGTCTTTGCCCAAACTCATCGTTTGGCCTCGTCCCTCTCGTCTGCCAGTTCCTGTAGATCATTTACAGACGCTTCTATCTTCGGTCACTACGCTCATGGACAAGGGAGCAGTAAGAGAATTACCACGGACCGAAGACAGTGTGGGGTTTTACAGCCACGTCTTTCTGGTTCCAAAGAAGGACTCAGACCAGATGCGCATGGTGATCGACTTAAAGGTTTTGAACAAGCTTCACCTCATCTCTCCACCTCATTTCAAGATGCCTTCTGTGACATCGATTCGGGCCCGTGTACATCTCCAGGATTGGCTGGCCTCAATCGATCTCCAGGATGCGTATCTTCACATTCCAATTCATCCACGCCATCGCCGTTACCTACGCTTCATGATCAACGATCGACGCTTCGAATGGCAGGTTCTCCCTTTCGGGGTCAACATCGCTCCTTGGTTATTTACCCGGATTACCACTCCGGTTATGGTTTTTCTTCACTTACGAGGGATTCAGATAGAAGTCTACATCGACGACATACTTCTGTGGGCGGCGGACGAATCCCTTCTCAACGCCCAGGTCCGGTTCACGTTACTGGTGTTACGTCACCTGGGGTTCATACCTCACCCTCTCAAGTCAGAGTTAGTTCCGGCACAGGTTCGCCGTTACATCGGAGCAGTTTTCAATACACGACTACAACTGGTGTATCCGCCAGAGGACCGTTGGGACAAAATTCAACTACTAATTCGGAAGTTTTTGTCATCAACGTCACAGACTCGGCAGCAGTGGCAAAGTCTGGTGGGTTTGCTGACTTCCACACAGGGTCTTACTCATTACGGCCGTCTTCAAGTTCGACCTCTACAGTATCATCTGTACCCCTTTCTTCTGACGCCATCCCTAAATCCTGCGGTTCCGGTTTTGACGTCTCTACATCCACATCTGATTTGGTGGCAGTCCCGCCTCAACGTCATGCAGGGAGTTCCATTCCGTTTTCCGGTTCCGGTTCACCATCTTTATACCGATGCTTCGGAGACCGGTTGGGGTGCCCATCTGGACGACTTGGAAGTGTCCGGCAGATGGTCGACTTTGGATGCCAAACTTCACATCAACCTCCTGGAGATGAAGGCTGTCATTTTAGCGGTTCGACATTGGAGTGTACACCTCACGAACTCGTCTCTTCTCATCGCGACGGACAACTCCACGATTATTGCCCACATCAACAAGATGGGTACCACCCGATCTCTATCAATGTTTCATCTGGTGTGGAATCTGTACGACTGGGCGCGCAGTCATCATTGTCACATCCATGCTCGCCATGTTCCTGGTCGTCTCAATGTTTTAGCGGACAGCTTGTCCAGGCCGGACACCGTCCTTCAGACAGAGTGGCAACTTCATCGAGAGGTGTTCAAGCAAATTTGCAACATTTGGGAACCACCTTTGATCGATTTGTTTGCGACAAGGAACAACGCCCAGTTAGCCCTGTTCGTCAGTCCGATTCTGGACCCTCAAGCCTTCGCCATCGACGCTCTATCTATCAACTGGGACAACTTCCTAGCTTATGCCTACCCACCAATGGCCCTGATTCTGGAGGTTCTTCAAAAGATCTCTCAACACGACTGCATCATTCTGCTAGTAGTTCCGTGGTGGCCTCGTCGACAGTGGTTTCCGATCCTGGTTCCGCTCCTCACTGCCCCACCACGATGTCTCCCAGTTTGGCCCAGCCTGTTATGTCAACCGCACGGGATTCTCCATCACAACCCGCGGTGGCTCAACCTACACGTTTGCAGACTATCCAGAGTGCACTCTCTCTCCAAGGATTTTCAGCAGAGGTTGCACGGACGATGGTTTCAGCCAACCGATCCTCCACATCGCAGCTCTATCAGGCGAAATGGGCCTATTTCGTCTCCTGGTGCCGACAACATGATGCCGATCCCAACACTGCCTCTGTTTCCCTAGTAGCGGACTTCCTCCTTCACCTCCACCGGGATAAGAAGTTTCAAATCACCACCATCGAGGGGTATCGATCTGCTTTGGCTAGGGTATTACGGCTTACTTCGGGTACTGACATTAGCCTTAATGATAATATATCTGCGCTAATTCGCGCCTTCGCCTTACAGTCGCGTCGTACTCGCCAACTGTTACCGAAGTGGGATATCGGTGTGGTTCTGTGTGCTCTGATTCATCCACCCTTTGAACCCTTGGAGTCCGCGTCTATTAAAGCTGTGTCTTATAAGACGGCCTTCTTGGCGGCGTTCGCTTTGGCCTCCAGAGTGTCTGAACTCCACGCTCTTGAAAGATCGTCCATGACCTGGACAGCGGATTGGTCCTGCATTTCTTTTCGGCCCATTCCTGAATTTATCGCCAAAAATGAATCTGTTCGTTCAGGTCCGTGCGCTCAACGCTCGTACTCCATTCCTGCGTTATCAGACTTTGTACATGGTCTTGAGAACGATCTTCTGCTATGTCCCGTTCGAGCCATACGTCACTATCTTACACGTACTGACTCCGTTCGCGGCTCTCGGCGCCTATTGTTTCTGTCTCTTCGCCCTTCTGCCAAGTGTGACATTACAAAAAATACCATTGCCGCATGGCTGAGTAAAACCATTAAGTGGTCTTATCAACTGGCCATTGAAGCCCCTCCACTGTTGTCTAACGCTTCTTCTCATGAGATCCGGGCCATAGCTTCATCTTGGCCTTTATGGAAGAACTTGTCCCTCCATGACATTGTCCAGTCTTGTGCCTGGACGACGAACTCCACGTTCACCAACTTCTATCTGAGAGATATGTCAGTTCACTCAGATAGTATGACCACACTTGGGCCTCTGGTAGCCGCCCAATTCGTGGTCAAGTAAAAAAATTCAAAAAGGGGGGGGGGCGGCTTTTTGGATCATCGCAGCAAATCAGACAACTTGCTGTATCATCTTCACCCATTCATTACATGCTAGAAGGAAGAAATATGTCAGATGGCCAGCCAGGAATGCAGCATCATTATAAAGGCCTGACACTATGGTGAGTAATAAAAACTTTACCTTAACAGCACTTTGCTTGTGTCTTTCAGAAACTGACTTCCTTCTAGATCTCTCAGCTGGGTCCCTGGCCAGTCTTCCCAAAAGAACACCTGCTCCAGGCCTAGGGTCAACATTAGTGATGCAAGTACAGAGGGTTGACGGCGAGCTTCGGGATCCAGCGAACTTGCACGACAATTCCAGCGTGTTCTTCTCATCTCTCCAAGAATGGTGAATTGTCCTGAGGGTGCTTGTTTTACTGAGAGTGGTGTGGTCTTGGTGGCCCTCTAAGTTGGAGTGTCCCTCAGAATACTTATGGTCAGACCAAGTATCGCCCTGTATGTTCAAGGCTTGGGTTAGAGAGTACCATCCCAGTATCATACAGTGCCTACCAAGAGGACCTATCTAAGCGGCCGAAGGCACACGAAGAATAATCTTGGTTGGATTGCTGTACCACACCACGAGCACAGCTTCATGGATGGAGACAATCAGAAGATAAGTAAACTGTATCAGTTTCTCCAATTACTCTATGCAACTAGGGCCAGAGTTAATTTGTGGAGTTAATGTCTCGATTTGATATCCATGTCTGTGTCAATCCAGCGATTACTAGTCTGCTATGGGAGTTACCACAAGGCCGAGATTCCCTCCTCCATATGTTGGTACTATGGCATAGAATTGAAACAGGTTTATTTGTGACATAAAAAGTAAACATTTATAAACAATGTTTCTATTTATTAACAAATCAAACCTGTTTCAATTTGATTGTCCCTCCCTCCGTCCCCTCATGCCGGCCTCAAACACTACTGGTCTCGGTTATTATTATGAGAAAAGAGGACGATAATGGTTTGTGCAGACCCTTTATAGTAATCCTGCTGGAGTGGATGGGAGTTCCCCTGGCGGACAATTCTCCGCAAGGGGAGCTAACTTTTGAGTTTAACTTCCGTTTTCTACGTTGTATATCTTCCTGACGGAGATTAATTAGGCATAGAATTGAAACAGGTTTGATTTGTTAATAAATAGAAACATTGTTTATAAATGTTTACTGTTTGAAAAATTAGAAGAAATAGTTATCTCAATTCCATCTTCTTTCTATATTAGGTCCTGAAATATTCCTCTAAATGAAATTTTGTTACAAATTTCTGGGGGCAACTTGATTTTGATCCCAAAAGTACTCCATGGGTATTCTTTATTCACAGGCAAACGTTTCCACGTTTTCGCTTGCACAATAATTGGGAAATGCATGAAATATATGATGTTCATTGATTTAACTCTGAAAAAGCAGAGAGAACTCAATGATAAACACCCTAGAAATCAAGGTTTGATGTAGTATTTGTTAACCTAGTGTGTCAGTTCCACATTTTCACTTATTTCCGACAATAGGGTGTTTTACATCAAGGGCGTTGTTAGGGGAGTCGTTGGGTGCGAATGACCCACTTTCAGCCCCCAACCGTATGTTATTTTGCACAGCAGACTACTGGGCTCCTCTCCAATAAATAAGCATAGGAAGCGATTCCCTCGGGGTAAAGGTCTTATGTTATTATTAGGGGAGTTACCTCCCCCTTCTGATTTTAAAGCAATGGACACTACTGTTTCGTGAATTTCCCAATTGATGTGCAAGGGAAAACGTGGTGACTTTTTTTATGTGAAGAGAGAATACTCATAAAGTACTTTTGAGATTAAAAATGAGTTGCCCCATGAATTGGTCTACATCCATGATATTCCACCCTTTTTGTGGGCTACTTTCTTTTGTTAAGATTATGGAGTCCAATGTTGATAGCATCATTACGCCCCACTCTAATACAGGAATATATTTGTCTGTCCATTTGGTCAAATTTATCTGGATGATATCTCAGCTACTATTTGATCGAAAATTTCGAAACTTGCATGGAACCTGCTAATTACAGGGGTTTTTTTTCGCAAGTTTTAATAGTTTTCCCCGAGTTTTGAGCCTCTATCATTAACATCAACATGGGCGTCGCTAGGATTTTTCAAAGGGGGGTCGATTATCAGAGCACTTTAGGCGAGGGTCCAGGGGCCGCCTAGGCCCCAGAAGCTCCGGGGTCCTAGATCGCCGGAGATGCGTTCTAAGCGTTTTCCCGGAATTAAATCTGAACATAATGTATGCAGATTTAGGGTTATATTATACAACTCTGAGACCTTAGATGGCCTGAGATGCATTCTGAGCGATTTCCAACAATTAAACTAACACGTCATTTGTCAAATATCAGTATTATATTTTATTCTCTTGTCATCTTGAAAACACAATAATAACGCTTTGGGCCTATATACCTCGTAGGCTAACCCAGTGGCGTCGGAAAGTAATTGAAAGTGGGGGACCACTATCACAGCCCAACAGGCGGGGGTCCAGGGGCCGCCTAGGCCCCGGAAGCTCCGGGGTCCTAGATAGCCGGAGATGCATTCTGAACGTTTTACGGAAATAAAACTGATCATACTGCATGCCCATTTATGATTCTATTTTCACGATTTTTTTTCGCAATTATAAGCATGCATCGATATTGAAAACATCGCACCTCATGCCTTCATCCATTTGACGTTCTAGTTATATTTAAAACATACAAAACGATGACTTATAGTTCTTGGGAGGGAAACCAATATGCCTACAGATACGATTCCTTCACACAAAGATAAAACAAAGAAACCCTCACAGCCCAACAGGCGAGGGTCCACGAGCCGTTTAGGCCCCGGAAGCTCCGAAGTTCCAGATATCCAGAGACGCGTTCTAAGAGTTTTCCCAGAAATAAATTCGAACGTAATGTATGCAGATTTATGGTTCTATTTTCACGCATGTTTCGCATTTATAAGCACTCATCGATATTGAAAAAAATCGTACTTCATGCCTGAATCCATTTGACTGTTTAGTTATATTTATCACATAAAAAGAACACATAAAAAACCGATGACCTTTACATCATGGAACATTAGAATCAATATGATAGCGATTCGTTTACACAAAGCTAAAATGAGCGGTCGTCACAGCCTGACAGGCGAGGGTCCAGGGGCCGCCTAGGACCCGTAAGTTCCGGGGTCTCCGGTTGCCGGAGATGCGTTTTACCCGTTTCCCCGGAAACAAATCTGAACACAATGTATATAGATTTATGGTTCTATTTTCACATTTGTTTCGCATAAACCCGCATCGATATTGAAGAATATGCCGGACTCCATTTGACTTCCTGGTTTGACACAAACAAAACGGGAATATAACACACCCCTAAACGTCCTGGCACTATATCTGTAATTTTTATGTGGGGACATGGTCAGTTAGGGATGCTGAAAAGTGGGTGGCCAAAAGATATTCGGGCCCCCCTAAATCAAAAGTGAGGGGTGGTGGGGGGGGGGGGGGGGCCCCTCCGCTTCCGACGCCACTGTAACCATGTTAAAATGATTAAACTAAACATCATCAGATCACTTTCCGATCCATATGTCAATATGTCATTTCATGACTGAACATTAAACTTTTGCTGAAAATATCACAATAATATTGTGTAGAATATCAAACTGTGTATCATGGACTATATCTCGTGGCCATGGTGAAATATTGACTAGAAAAATCAAACTGGCTATCAAATCCACACGCATCGGGCAGAAGGAAAAAAACACACGAGTTAGTGTTAATGATTAATTGAATAGTAAATTCACCTGCTTTATCCGTCGAGGGTTCCCCTGCAGTGTCCGTCAAGGGTGAAGTCTCATGAACAGAGCTACAGCTCTTTCATAATCCACTTTATTACCATAAAACGGAAAGTCGTGGTAAACCCATTGTTGAGCGAACTGACGCGTCACTACTGGAACGGAGCATGCTTACGTGCCTAGAAACGGACATTTTTTATTTCTTTCTTTTCCTTTTTGCTTTTTTGGTTTTGTTTTGGTTTTCTCTGTTTTTTGTTGTCTTTTTGTTGTTTTTGTTTTGCTTTTTCTTCTGTTTTTTTTGGGAGCGTCCAAGGGTGGGGGGGGTCGTTCGCACCGGACGACCCCCCCCTAACGACGCCCCTGATCAATATATGCTTGTCCAGCCCATATCTTGGTTACTACATTGTATTTGATGAACAACTTTGAAACTTATATGTGGACTGTACATATATATTAAACGATAATATTAAAGTATGGAAATAGCCTGATATGCTATATGTCTGGTCTCTGACACTATCTCCAGCACTATGTCCAGTATAACGGCAAGTCGGGCATCCCCTTTTCTCCACATGTGCTATACAAAGAACGGACGGGATTAGAGACAGGATTTCTGGACTCTAGCTTTTGCTATAGAGTATTGTGGGTCGGAGAGTTGGGCTACGGACGTGCAATCAGAAGTGAACCACTGTACCGAGAACCAGAGGAACTAGATATACATTTCTCCGAATGAGACGCTTTCAACGAATCCCACATTTCTGTTCAAGCACGGGTATTGTTTATGTTCGTAACCTGTTGTACAGAAAGCTCAGAAGACAGGATGATTTGATAAGCTCCCTATTTCACTGCAGAGCTACATGTATTCCATTGGTTTGTACTCTGGGGCACTGATTGGCTACATGTGACCCCATTCTTGACCACTGGTTGGCCCGCTGATTTGCTGGACTATACCACCTAGGTTAAAATTAGGCCCCATATATTTGTTCAATCTCGGGCATTGAGAGCCCACTGTTTATACTCGTAACCTGTTGTACAGAAAACAAACAAGACGGTTTTTAGCCCACCCTGTTCAAATCGCTTTTCGTCCGGCGTCCGGCGTCCGTCCGTAAACAATTCTTGTTATCTCGATTTCTCGGGAACTACTTTATGGATCTTTCTCAAATTTGGTACACAGGTTCCCCTTGGGGTCTAGTTGTGCAAGATACCTTTTTTGGTCCGATTCGAAAATCCAATATGGCCACCAGGCAGCCATCTTGGATTTCCTCATGAAACCTTGTTATCGCGATTTCTCAGGAGCTACTGCATGGATCTTTCTCAAATTTGGTACACAGGTTCCCCTTGGGGTCTAGTTGTGCAAGATACCTTTTCTGGTCCGATTCGAAAATCCAATATGGCCACCAGGCAGCCATCTTGGATTTCCCCATGAAATATTGTTATCATCATTTCTCAGGAAGTACTGCATGGATCTTTCTCAAATTTGGTACACAGGTTTCCCTTAGGGTCCAGTTGTGCAAGATACCTTTTCGGTCCGAATCGAAAATCCAATATGGCCACAAGAAAGCCATCTTGGATTTCCCCAAGAAACCTTATCGCGATTTCTCAGGAACTACTACATGGATCTTTCTCAAATTTGGTACACAGGTCCCCCTTGGGGTCTAGTTGTGCAAGATACCTCTTCTGGCCCGATTCAAAAATCCAATATGGCCACCAGGCAGCCATCTTGGATTTCCCCAGGAAACTTTATCATCATTTCTCAGGAAGTACTGCATGAATCTTTCTCAAAATTGGTACACAGGTTCCCGTTGTTGTCTAGTTGTGCAATATACCTTTTCCTGTCTGATTCGAAAATCCAATATGACACCAGGCGGCCATCTTGGATTTCCCCATGCAACTTTGTTATCGTGATTTGTCTACTGCAAGGATCTTTCTCAAATTTGGTACCTAGGATCCTCTTGGGGTCTAGTTGTGCAAAATATCTTTTTCGGTCCGATTCGATAATCCAATATGGCCACCAGGCGCCCATCTTGGATTTCCCCATGAAACTTTATCGTGATTTCTCAAGAACTACTGCATGGGTCTTCCTCAAATTTGGTACACCGGTTCCTCTTGTGGCCCAGTTGTACCCGATACATTTTTTGGTCCGATTGGAAAATCCAATATGGCCGCAGGTGGCCATGTTGAATTTCCCCTTGAAACATTGTTATCGTTAATTCTCGGGAAATATTTCATGAATCTTTCGGAAATTTGTTACACAGGTCCCACATGGGGCCTAGTTGTGCAAGATACCTTTTTTGGTCCGATTCGAAAATCCAAGTTACGCTTCAAATTAATACGGTATTCCGGAGTTGTGACATTGCATCACAAGAGTCGGCGGATCCAACGGTGGGGCATATTCTAAAAATTGACTATAGAGAATATCCATACCTTCACCTTCCATATCAAGGAGTTCAAATAATTCGGAATTAAAATGTATTTCTTCAAATTTTAAATCAGTTTCCTTTAGTCCATTCAGTTGCAAGTGAACTGTCCCACCGTTTCGTCTGCCGGCAGATCGACTACATGAAGGGACGTCACTCTTGTGTCACAACTTCACAACTCGACAACTGTTGACTACTACATGTTTCGATCCAAGGGACACTTTCGAAGACGAAGGATCCTCCGTACATATACATTCACTTTCAGACTATCTTTGCTCATTTCTCTTGTACTATAACAACTGACCTAAGTACAGTTTCTAGAAATCTTGAAACTCCTGAAACTTAGAAAGATGATATCTTGGTGTTTTCCAGTGTCCCTTTTTCGATCCGATTCGAAATTCTGTAAACAAAATTACAAATCAATCGTTTGTTCTTAGTAACAATGGACAAAAAGATCCTCTTGTCATCAGCTTACAATTATCGGACAATGGTGGGCGCCAAGATCCTTCAGGATCTCTCGTTTATTCAAGAACAACAGCAACAACGTGAGAACAAAACACGAGAACTTAAGCCATACAGCAATACAGTCCTACACCAGTCCTGGCGGTACTTGTCAAACATCTGCGCGATACTGGGTAGGTTCAGTCCACAGTAACGATGGTAGAGAGAAGACAGGCAGTATTTTCTTCACATGCTATTACTCAGGCCTTGCAACGCTTGACTGTTGCAACACCAGGTCTCTGTGCCTTCGTCCATAACGGCCGTCAGTTCGGGATGGATGGGTGGCTGACCTTACGGGTCAAAGTATTCGCCCTGGACATTGGGTACACGGTCACCCAATGTTGACCGGGTCGATTCATCGGGTCTGTTGAGAAAGCATGCGGCGGGGTACACACGGTCCAGCGGGAAGACGTCTCGGGCAAACACCAATTGAGAGACAGTCCATGTCCACGGATCGCTCTCTAGCATGGCTGAGATCTGGTCCGTATCAATGTTAGGTTGGATAGTCTCACAGAATGCGTCGGCTCTTGTCTACTTTAATGATAGTGTCGAATTCGATGTACAAAATCACATTTATATTGCCTAGAAGGGATGTCCCGAAGTGAATTTGCAGCCGCAAGTTTCCTCTCTTGACGAGGTTAAGCTGATGGTCGTTGTCTAAAGTCGGAGTGAGGTCGAAGCAGAAAAATGTGTTCCCTTCGTCCTGGTTGATTTTATCCGTTGTCGCTTTGAGGCTCTGGTAATTTCGGGTAAAATTGCAGTTTAACTCCGGTTGATGTGACCTGCTGGAACCTGCTGTCCGTCCGCGTGCAGGGCAACACAGAAATGCATAACATTATTGAAAAAATTTGGACGAATATTTTGGGATTCGAACCAGCAGACCATTCGATCAAAATAAGAAATCTTCTCGCGACTCCATTCGGCCAGCTCATACTCGCACAAATAGCATTGCTCCAATTCTCGTATTTGAATTTGAGCACCAAATGATCAAAACAATATTCCATAAATCTCATGCTCTCAATATTTCAAAGCGAGTTCTAGTTTATGCTATTCGAGACGCACATTTCATATCTATAATTTCATATACAATCGTCCCTCGTCTGGGGCAGTTTTTCCAATTTAACGTTCGATGTCCTTTTAGCTCCCTAGCTGAAGGGGTAAGAACAAATTACCTTCTCTCCCTCAGGCCTGGACAGCCCATGTCCGGTACGACTAAAGCTTTGCGTGACTTTATTCCGTATTCCCCAACGATGTGTGTATCAGTCACATTTGGATAGAGTGAGTCCGTATAACCCCACATGCAGGTTCGTCATGGCCTTGGACCGCACGAAGGCACGTCTGATGTACGTCTGGAACGTTAATCACAACAGCTGCTGCAACGTCGGCTAACGCTCAAGCTTAATCTCGTCCCCATAATCAACGGAATCTATTGATCGTGTCCTTGGTACGTCATCTCTACCTCCTTGATGAACGAGAAGGGTTTCATCCTGTTGGTCTGGTTCCGGACTCCCTTCCGTCAGATCAGATTGTGCGAGGCCTTCATGAACGCGGCGAGGGTGTGGTACTGACTTTCGGTGAGTGTAAATGTAAAGGTCTTACTCTCGTACAGAAATTCGTAACACACTGTCCTTGTCCACCAGACCACATTCTCATCGTTCAGGGAGATGTAAGGGGTGTGGCAGTTGGGTGACGGAATGAGCTAATGTTTTGCCCGGGAACAGCTCGGCTGAGCTATTATAGGCAGCGTGGGTTAAGACATGATGACTGACGTGTCCACGTCATCCCGCCCGTATTAAAAGACGTCTCAAGGCTTGGGAGTCGGTGATTGACGTTTACGGATCTCGTTCGGTGTGGTATTTGTGGGTGGTGTAACGGGCGTCTGCTGCTGCTTCATCCATTGCCAACGTTGGTGATTTCCGATCATTTCTTGGGGCACGTGCATGTCTGTCAACCCTTGGGCACAAGCCAGTCATCGTATGAGGGTCACCTGTGACCTGCGTTGACGCATTATATCATTCATCAAATGCAGAGCACAACATAGATCGGGATCTTCAGTTCACCTTTCTCCGTCCAAGATATGTTCGGATTGTCTTTCAACCGCTCCAGCAAAAAACCACTCCTCCTCTAGAATGTAGTAGGTAGACTCTTCATGACTTCCCCAGACACCCACTGCGGGGCTGACGGTAGCCTGTCTGGTAATGGCGGGTGTGGGACAAGTTGTACTGGCTGTACGAGTTGTGCTGGCTGAGCGACTGGTGCTGGGGTTGGTCCATTAAAGGAGGGAGCGGCGGGGGGGAGCATGTGTGCCCCGTGAACGTAATGTGGCTTTGGAGCGCCTGAATCAATGTCGCTAAAATCCTGTTGTTGCAAAATCTGACTCTTCTCTTCATCGAGCGTGTTCAACGTCTTTGGAGTATGTGGGATCGGGGACGGAGATTGCTTGGTTTGACCAGGGCGATTTTTATGCCCCATCGTCGATGACAGAGTTCAACCAGTAAGGAGGAAGCCAAAAGCGCTAAGATGGTGCTGAGAAAGTCGTCTTTCTTGTTGGCTTGGGAGACGTTTTTTCTCACAAGAGTTCGGAGACCTGTCTTGAGCTTCAGAGGGGGGTCTGTGGTACGTTGCCTTGAGCAGGATCTCATAAAGACATTTTACAAGGTCGGGATCCGAACAATGGTCAGAACCA
This sequence comes from Hanleya hanleyi, assembly GCA_036873755.1. Taxonomy (NCBI): domain Eukaryota; kingdom Metazoa; phylum Mollusca; class Polyplacophora; order Lepidopleurida; family Hanleyidae; genus Hanleya; species Hanleya hanleyi. Next base: position 12,852 of record JAVTVY010056522.1, read on the forward strand.
AGTTGGGCGGGGCTGTCGTCAGTACTCGGAGCGTACTGAGTATGCTTCCGCAATCAGATAGGACATCATGCAGCACTTATAGTCGAAGATGCAACCCGCCCTTTTTATTATTCGCGGGCTACTTACTGAACAACTTATCACTACAGAGACAACGTCAACGAGGATTTTTTTTTATCTTTCACACACACACTCCAGCTAGGAGAACCACTGTACCTGTGTTTACATAACAACAGCTGCTGTTTTGGCCTTTTTAAAAGTACAGGTGGTGGACCTCCGCATGAAAGATGTTGGAAGCTGGAGGTGGACGGAGGTGACTGATTCAGATCGAAGAGGATATACCTGTGCCGGGGTCTTGTCGCGTCAAAGGCTTCCAAAGCAAACTGGGTGCGACATTTGACTCGCCATGTGAAGCAGTTGCGTGGTCTATCTTGTTTTCAAACACCACCATGTAGCGAGCATTTGGACTGATGTTCCGATGCTCTCTGTTTTCACAGATTCTGCACGCTCAGCTGCCGAAGATGACTGCCTTTGCTGAACCGAGTTAACCGAGCGTCGATTTCCGCAATGAGATCATGACAACCAATGTGTCAGATTCCAAATCGGCATTGGTGTAGTCCTTCCACGAACATGATATTAGGCATCATCTCGTACGTCGCCCTGTCATCGCCACATGACGATGGCTGGGGTAATTATGCTGTCGGCGTGTTGAATGAGTTTCTGGACGAAGCACGTCTTTCTTGAACCCGCCGGTCCCGCATTGAGGCAGGTGAAGGGAAGTTTTCGCCTGGGGTCCATGATCGGATGTGTATACGCTGACGTACTATGACGAATTCGGTACGAGTGAGACTGTCCACGAAGCGATTGTGTGTGCGGTGAGCCTTCATACCATTATCGTTGCGTTAATTCGTTCGCCGTGGAAGGTCGTATACGGCTGATAATCAGGTGTAGTGGTCACAGCAATGCTCGGTGTGGGCTCGATGTCGACCACGTCTGTACCGTTGTCCTTGGGAATGGTGTTGTGTCGCTGGGGCCTGTTGAGGTTTGACAGGCGCTAACGTGAATGTGGTCTGTAGGCTCGGTTGTCTTGCACTCACGGCTGGGTGCTGTGTCCTAGGTTGGCTGTTGAGAGAGATGAGATACGCCATCTAGTAAACACACCCCATACAAGATATCCAGCAGGGTTAGCAATGTCACCTCAAAAGCTTTTTGATTTGCACGTTTTGGTATATGCTGTGTTCGGAGGCGATTGCATTTGTCCATAACACTGTGTTCATTGTCGAGAAAAAATTGAACGCTGACGGCTGGTTTATAGCCGTTTCACCGACTTGGCCGGATTCAACAGTTACACGAACTCTGCCAGCTCTGCATTTTCACGAAGCGCACCGTCTTACCCCGCCGTCGTTTGGTTTTTAGGATGCGATCCTCGGTGTAGTAGTCTTGCGCTGTTTAAGCCACAGGCTATAATTCCTTCTCATAAAATGTTCCTTTCAGTGGCTCTCCCCGGAGGTCTTCCAATTCATACACCCCCCGGTTGACGGGAATGCGGCGTTTGGTCGCAAAGTGTTCATCGCCCCCAGTTAACTCTTCTCGAACTTGCCCTTGAATTTACGGGTCGGCACAGGGTCGATGGGTGCTCTCTGACTACTCCGATGATATGCTCGATTATAAGCAGCTTAGTGAGGACATCAATGTACCGCCTTATATTCTTACAGGTGAACCCTAACCCCCTAACCCTATCTTGAAGATACGCTTCAATGTAGCTCCGAAATTCTCGCTTATTTTGGTCCGGATGGTTATGACCCACGAATACTTCGGCATGATATCAATGCAGGCCAAGATATAACGATTACGTCGTTACGTTTGACAAGGTCGGTCATGTCGACCAAATTTGCTTGCCATTGGGCGTCTTTCTCCCTGACAACGACCGGGTTTCCTAGAAAATGGCGGCGGGTGGCTTGATGTCATGTCTTGTTTTTTAACTGATCTGGGACTTGGGCACGTTTTATTCTCTAGGGTTTGGCCGCTCGATAGAGGGCCCACAATGCACTATAGGCGAATAGACTGTCGGGACTAATACAACGTGTCCAACACCATCTCCAGATCTTCATGGTGATGACTGATGAAGGATCCAGGCTTTATCATTTATTCATAACTGGAATATCTTGAGTCGGAGTCGACGTTTCTTTCTTGTTCACTAGCCACGTTCATTTCGTCTGCTGACCACTAGTCTTCTGTACACCCATATTTACATCCGCCATGACGTCGTCCAAAGTGGATAATGGACCAATTCTGCATGGCAGGGGCCGCATCTGACGTACAAATTGTGACTCAAGTTGATGATGTTGCCGTCCAATTCACCAGAGAACATCGTTTGAATTTGCTCCAACCCTTCCGGGACAGACGAATGTGAGGCCTTATTCCCATAGACGTACAGGAAGACCTGAGGAGTCAGGCTGAGAAACGCACGTATTATATGCTTCCTCATGGTCAGTGTGTGACAAACGATGTGACTCCATTGGTATTTATATGGAGGAAAGTCCGTAAAAGTCCGTGTCTCCGACAGGGCTTTCTGGCATTTCAATCAGGTCACATGATCGACCGGTCGATCCGTTTAGCAAAGACACGTTAGGCTTCATCTCCACCAGCCAGTTGATGTAGGGCATTTTTGAAGGGCCCATTCCAAGGCATCGAAGGACTCCATTTGAGCCAGTGCCATCTCCAGTAACGTGGCCGGTCTAGCACGAGGGTATAACCGCGTCGGGTGACGGACCACTGGCGTGGCACATATTACTCGTAGCATTCTGCGTCGGTAACACTTCCGTGGGCGGTTCGTCAGGATCCGTGGTGAAGTCCTTGGGCTCAGTCAATGCGTCCTCCTTAGATCGAGACCAGGCCAAATGGGCGGCTGACCGTTCATCCAGTGTAAACAGCTGGTCCGCAATAGACACCACTTTCTCGTAGATCCATAGATCCGGGTCTAAGGTGAATATAACATTTGAAGAGCTGTACAAACCCAAGCAACGTTTGTCCATTTCTTCAAATACTATGGTGAACCCTTTGTTGAGGTCCTGGTAACGCTCCACGCTGGCGTACTCAGTTTGCATTGGAAGCCATTTACGATGCGACAACCCATCAATACGGGTATATGCTTTTGAACCAGAAGCAGGGCACCCTTGACCACCTTCGACTACGGAACGGTATCTTTCTCGGATAGACCCACCACGTGTATGCGCAGAAATAATATGTAAAGAAACCCACAGTGGCTCCCCCAGCTGAGGAGTGTATGATCACCTAGCTGGCGTGTGTATGCGATAATACAATTTTTCAAACACCCCAGCCTTGTTCATGTTTTTTCTGTAGTCAACTAATAAAACGGGTAGGGTTAGAGGTCCGAACTATTGTGCGTGGGGCCCTCGTGTGCTGTCTGTTTGAGATCCGACTTTATATCTTAAAAGGGAACGTAGCACTGACACCGGCTTAGAAGACGATGTTGGCCAATCATGAGACAGGTTTCCTTGCCCTGGTCCAGAAGAGAATCTCCCAGAAAAAAAAAGATATTAGAGAAACGCGACTTTCTCGGAGTCATCTTAGCCCGATTGGCTGCCTCTGTGCTGTGCCGATTACTCGGTGGACTCTTCGGTCGACAATGAACCAAATGAAAAAGGGTTCTGGTGGACACACTCCTGATTCAAAGTCTACAATAGCCGTATTCCATCCCACCTACAGAGAAGACGATGAACACACTCGTTGAAAAAGATGCAACAGATTCTACAACAACCCGAGTTATGCGACTGTGAGGAACAGTATAATCAAACGCCACGGCGCTACATCACGTTCATGGGTCAATACAAGACCCCCGAACCAAACCCAGTGTCAGTCGCACAGCCAGTACAACGCGTACAGCCAGAATAACTTGTCCTGCAGCTGCCATTACCAGATTACGACACATGACAGAGTAAGTCATGAAGAGTCTTCCCTCGTCGTTCAAGAGGAGCGCTGTCTTGTTGCTAAAAAGGTTAAAAGATAATCCGAACATGTCCTGGAATGAGAAAGGTGAACTTCTTGTTCAGAACCATGTGGTCACCGGTACCCATATTTGGTGAATGTGGATTTGGTGAATGATCTGATGCGTCAGCACAGGTCACACGTGGCCTCCAACGGATAGCAAATTTCGCTGAAGGGTTGACAGACATGCGAGAGGTAATGGTCTTGCACGAAGAGGTCTGTGTTCAGATGACCAATGAGATCGACCTATATGCCGTTCGCGGTGAAACCCCGGCGCTTTTTCCATCCGGTATTGTCATCCTCGTTTCCCATGCCGTAGAATAAGGGGGCTGTCAACTGAGATTTGTTTAGCCTCTCGACCATACGAAACAGCGTTTCGATGTAGGCCCAATAAGGGTTCGTCTTGGTCATATCACTGTATGAGTTTGTCGCTAAGTGAAATATCCTTCTGTTGAAACATTAAGTTCAGCCAGAGATTAGTCGGGCTCACCGTGCATTGTCGACGATTCTGGAGACATCCCCATTGACGATCCACATAGGCCGTATCCGCATTGCTAATGGTGAACTCGATGGGCTGTTTCATTGATAGTGGAGAGAGAGAGAGAGTGAGATGCTCCACTCACAGTCCCCGTTCGGCACTGGTCTGCGTGGGCGGCATGGTTCACAAATCAAATTCACTGTTGGAAGACTCTGGGTGGATGACATGTTTACGCAAAGGTATCACAGGTCTTCGATGTGGGTCCTCATTGGGTTGGTCGTCGACTGGTGCGCAGTCTTGGTGGTGCAGTTCTTTTTTCTCTATGGTTCGTTGTGCTTTGGTGAGTAATATGTCTCTTGCTTCTATGGCTCGGCGTATCAGTGCTTCTCGGGTGGAGACACCGCAGAACGCATCTCCCAGGGCTTGCATCTCACTTCGGAAAGCTTGTTTTCCGACTGTTTTCACCACGCGTGTGACCAGTGGCAGGGACCTTTTAACAATGTTCCCGAGCACGTTCTCCATGCCATGACTTCGGTGGATGCGTGTACCCGCGGCTTGCTAGGTTTAATAGTCCAGGTAGCAATGTGCATCGCACTTCAAAGGCACCTTCATTAAAAAAGGTTGTGAGAGCGTGCTTGTCAGAAATGACGTGTGATCAACACTTTCTCAATGCCAGATTGGGAATACCAAATGTTGTCCCGTGTCATCCCTTATATCGATGGGGATGGTACTAATGTCAGTCTGTCGAACCGGTAGATGAAGCACGTGGTTAAAGCTCCGTGTGATCTGATCTCCTTCGTTCCCTTGCACTGGGCAGGCGCGTAGCAGGAGAGCATAGATATCGCCACCCATGTGACCATCCACCACATCCGAATAGACATACCCTACAGACATATAAAAGAGTCAATGCAAGCCAGCTTTAAAAGGGAGCATGGTTTTTTACCCTTCCATCCGACCAGGCCGTACGGTCACATTGGTCTGGAGGATGATCTGAAACTTGTGATTCCAGTCGTGGAACTCAAGCCGTGGTACTTTAATCCGTGCGGAGTCGGACATTACAGGTTAGTTTTTCTGTGTATACTTGCATTTACCAGGTTTACCCAATGTTGAGGCGTTTACTTCATCAGACGTCCACGATGCTCATCCATTAATATCAGATGAGTTGTTTGAGCTGATCTGTCATCACAGCTCCCGTGCTAGCGTATCTAATTCCGCTTAAGCCGGTGCTGGTAGCCGTGTGGATATTTTGTATTCTCCAAATGAACAGCTGCCATAAAAGCGCGGCTGAGATACTAAGGCTACGTCTGAGAATCCACCGTATTCTCGGGTCTCAATGTTAGGTACCGAGGTATGCTTTCCTGTAGTCATATGACTGCTTTTTTGTCGCCAGACGTCTTAAAGTTTTCCCACCTCTTGCATATCGCTCCAATTTATGTGGTTGTACGCGTTGTGCTGGCTGTGCGACTGACGCTGGGCTTGGTCCGTGGGGCCTTGTACTGCCCCACGAACATGATGTGTCTGACTGTACTGTTTTACTCCCCCACTGTCGCTTATCTCGGATTGGTATGGCATCTGTTGCATTTCTGTATCGAGTGTGTTCGTCTTCGCTGTAGATGGGATGGGATACGGCGATTGTAGGATTTGAAGCATGGGTCCACCAGAATCATTTTAGTCGTGTGGTCCATTGTCGACCAAAGAGTCCACAAGGACCGATCTCACACAGATATCACACGAGGACGGGATCTGCCCCACGCACAACAGACCTGACCGGGTGAGGCAGTCTTCAATACCCAGAGTATCGCCTTAATTTTGCCCTTTTTATCAGTTGCCTACAGAGACAACTTGAACAAGGATGGTGAGTTTGGAAATAGTTATTATCCCCTTCATCACATACACACGCCAACTGTGCGTTTGCTTACATAATATATTGTTTTTGTAAGTACACGTGGTGGGCCTCTCCGGAAAAGATACCGGTCCGTAGTCGAAGGTGGTCGGGTGTGCCTTGATAGATCGAAGAGCATATACCCGTATTGGGGGGTTGCCGCCTTGTCCAATGCAAACTGAGTGCGTCTTGTGTATATCTGTCTCGCCACAATAGATGCCGCAGTTGAGTGGTTTCCCTCGGATTTTTAAACATCACCAGGCAGTGGACATTCAAACTGATTTCCGATGTTCTTTGTTTTTACTGAACAGATCATCTGCGCAATGTAGATGACGCTGAGCCGCTGATGATGAATGCCTGTGGTCAAGAGCTGTATGAATCGAGCATTCATTTCCACCATGAGATCGACAACCACCAAAGTGTCCGGTTCCAAGTCCGGTACGCTGCTTGCCATTCTACGTAACACCACACGACCCGAGCAATGGGTGGGGTATTCATGCTGTCGTCGTGTTGAGCGAGTTTCTGGACGAAGTGCATCTTGGCTGAGCCCGTCGGCCCCGCAATCAGTCAGGTGAATGGGTGTTGCCACCGGAGATCCATGGTTGAATATATATCCGCTGTTGTGGTAACCCTCAGTCGTAAAGTCGTATACCATTGGGTATTTATACCACCAACGATGATCGGGTTCTGTGAAAAATGATGCCGGACAGCTCGATGTAAGGTACAGGTGTTTTGATTTTTCGCCTATCTCGGATTTGTGATAGACGATTGCCGTGGGGATTAGCGGCTCGACAGTGGGCAGACGTCGTTGTCATTGTTCTCCACTGGTGAACTACGGGTGTCAAGTGCCACATCTTTCAAGGAGGTGAGCAGGATAGCCTCTCACACGATTGATAATTTGTTTATTGGGTTCTCACACCGCGTTGCTCAGATCACGAACCCAGCCTAACTGGACGACCGACCGCTGTAAACAGCTGGTTCACAATATGCACCACTTTCTAGGCCGTCCACCGATCGGTGTCCAGGGTGAAGCTTCTCGAGGGGTCCTGGTAACGTCCCACACGTGCGAAGAACGGTCCATGGTGTACGGAGATGGCGCTCTCCATGTAGATGAGATTCCCGTCGAGTTGACCGCGCAACACCAGTTTAAATTTGATCCAGCCGTCACGGTGTAGGTTAACTGTATTCGATTGGACTCCAGGCACGACATCCCGGTCTTCCACAATGGAAACTTTATCCTCATAGACATGTAACCCCACCTCGGGTGTAAGGGAAATGACGGCTCGTAAAAAACTATTGACATTGTGGAGCAAATGACGCGCGATGGATTCGCACACAGTCAGTGACCTCCGTATTTATACTCATCACTCTATAAACATGACTTCTGCGTCATAGCCTCATCCCTCGGACGTGACCTTTGACCCGGATGTGACCGGAAGTGACCTTTGACCCGGATGTGGCGTCGTTACAATCACGCCTCACCCTCACAAATCCTACTACTGAAATAATTATAGAAAATAACTCGACAGGGTTATTAAATCGAGAGCGTAATTAACTCCAGACTTGCACAGGGCATGGATGGATGAGCACAATATAATGCAAGATTCTCATTACAAGCGTCTAGTCCGTCATCCATAATTCAGCCGTCGTCCATTAGAGAATACCCGCGTCCATAATCCAAAGACCTATTCCATATTCCATATAACAGTATTAGCACCAAATTCAAAAAGACAATCATACTATACATAAACATAGGCTTGTTTCCTGCAAGAGAGAAGCGGTTGACAGTTTTCAATGATGCCGGCAAGACATCATGATGTTCCAAAAATATCAAATCCGTATCGCTGATCAGTATTCTTAATCCATAATTCGTTGTAAAGTCGTCATCTAAAGAATGATGTATCTCAGTCACGCTTTGATTGTGACTGTTCATAAGAGTACCATGAGGATCTTGAAGTACATGGGTTCATACGGCCCCTAGCCCCGGGTTAAGCGGAATTAGACACAAGTTACGAAACGTAGCGCCATAGATCTTGCACGCTACGTTCGTATTTTTTATCAGCATGCGATATGTATCGCCAAATTTGAGAAACTTTGAGTGGAGGCGCTTGGTGGAATAGCCCTGTTTTATAAGTTTCTGCAACAATGTTTTTGTGACGTTGATTAAAATCATCACATTTAACACAGGATCTAGCAAATGCTACTAAGCGAGATATGTATACGCCATATGCAGGTCCCACTGGAATATTACTATCCAGAAAGGGATAGTTTACGATGTCGAAATTGTAATCATCTCTTTTGTCATAAAGTCGACGGGAGAGAATGCCCGCTTCATTTTTATAGAGATAGAGATCTAAATAAGATGTGCCTGTAGGGCTATCTGTAGTTTCCTTCAAATCCAGTGAAGGTGGATATATGTCCTTCACTGCGTCATTTATATAGCAATTATCCACAGCGAAAAGATCGTCTATATAGCGTTTGGTGAATGAGAAGGAACGGGCTTTGAATGGATCGGTTTTTGAAAGCGCCTGCATATAGTCATATTCATAAGGGAACAGATACAGGTCAGCCAACAGGGGTGGCCAAATCATAATTCCAATAGTAATCATTGACGGAATGGGCGTAACGTTCTGCTTCAAAATAAACTAGCTTGTGTAAAACGATCATATTTTGTTATATGGTCGCATTTAGTGCGAGAAAGGTTTTTTTATTATGTTGGACATCTTATTAGTGGCGACTGGCTTAACGATTTGACGCTTGTACAGTGTTTTGTACCTCATGACTAACTGGTTGTTAGCCCGGGAGTGAGTGAGTGGGTGAATATGATTAACATCACTTTCAACTATATTTCAGACATATCACGACATCTGGTCCTATTCCTTTTCACACCCGGGAACGCCACCGGTAGGGTCAAATTCCTCATTATCCGGTAACCAACGGGTGGGTCCTATTACTTTTCACACCCGGACCACAGTGGGTGCCCCAGTTAGCGCGTTTGACGACAAGCTGTCTGAAGTTCTGAAGGCCATTCTTACCATGACCTGGGGTGTGCACATCCCAGATAAATCGTTTAGTAGCACGATCACTTCTCAATGAACACATTGAGAGAACCCAAAGCCAGGGGTTGACTTTCGCTGAAAAGTTCAGCCAGGTTGACTTTCGCTGAAAAGTTCAGCCAGGTCTGGTCTGTTGGGTCCATTCTGGTGCAGTGGATAATGTTTAACCTAATGGGAAGCCCACTCATTGGCATTTGCGGTATAAGCTGTGGACCCTTGTTTTCTTCATCTCGAGCTCTAGAACACGATGGAAGGGGTCTCGATGCCGTGCGTTAAATTTTTCCGAAACGTGCTGATGACGCATGCGTAGTAGGCAGGCAGATCGAGGTGGACGTTTTGGGGGTCTAGGTGGACCCATATTGGTCCGTGTGAGGTATCAGTTTGAAGCACTTATGTGGGAGCATCCAACCGGATGGGTGTGAGGTAGAACTGAAGTCATTTTGCGCACGCGCAGTGGAAAAAATCTGTTTGAATGGACCAATTGTGGTGCGATTGGACCGTATGAGGTGTCATCGTGAAGCTCTCGTGGGGGCCATCCGACTGGGCTAGTGTGTCGTTCGTTTTCAACATTCTGATCATGCACAGACAGGAAATTGTGAGAAAAGGCCTCTGGAATGAACGTTTTGGGGTCGAGGTGGACCCCTGACGGTGCGAATGAGTCGGAGAGGTTACCCATGTGGAACGCTCCTCCAGGCCGATCAAGTCATGGGTAGACAGAAAATGAGAATGTTGTTGTTGTTGTTGAGATAGTGTAGTCTCTCAATTTCAGGGAAGTAAAAGTCAAGGAAAGTAATCCTGTTCAGTAGTACAGGAAGCAGAAACTGTCGGGGTTAATTTTTCGGGGAATTTCCTGGGAAAGCCCGTTCTATTTATAGATCACTCGGGAGGTACAATGGTGTGTGTTTAGAGGAGATAAGGGCCTTGTTCGAACTGGCTACCTGGTAGAGTTGCCTGTGTGTGCGTGTGAGGAGGAGGAGGAGGACGAGGAGGAGTGAGTGGCTGTGGTGGTTTTAATGGTGTGTGGTGGTGGTGGTGATGGTGTGTGGTGGTGGTGGTGTGTGGTGGTGATGGTCACCGTGGTGGTGGCGTCTGTACATAACACGTGTCCCTCATCAATCCATGAGTGAGTGAGGCGTTGAGTGAGTGAATGAGGTGTTGTGAGTGAGTGAGGCGTGACCAACGCCCGTGAGGAGTGAGTGAGCGAAGCGTTGATTGAGTGAGGCGTACCCAACGCTCGTATAAACACGCACTATCGATGGTGAGTGACTGAGTGTAAGTAAGAAGGGAGTGAGTGAGTGGTCATATAAGGTCGTGTGTACACCATTAGCCTTAGTCTGTGTCCATCCCTTGTGTCTTAATACCACAATACAGATGAGAGAACAACAACAACAAGGATGACAGGACAATCATTTTACTATCCCATCCAGTACATCATACCCACCCTGGGGAAGCCGCGATGGGTATGTTTACAATTCTCATAGGCTCTTGTCCAAACAGAAGCCGTCCTTTTAGAAAGTTCAATCTTCGTTTGATGTAACCTAAGTGTCGTTGGGCAGTCCAAGATACCGTTCAGCAGCATGTCCTGAAACAGTTGTTTGCATATTCCGATCCCATTTTCCAGGTCTTCGGTGGGTGGTAACCCCATATCCTCTTCCAAGTGACGCTTGGTCTTCATGATAGACCTGTGCGTGGGGTCACCTTTCATTTCAAGCGGCAGCAGGCTATACTCTTCATAGATGACCATGGCTGTTTTCTTGATGCTGGGGCGCATTTGGGTGTATGCTTGTTGTAAGTTATCCTGCCCGGCGTCTTCGATTACCGCAGCATGGGTATAAATAGCTTGATGCACAATACGATCCCAAAAGGTAGGTTCTTCCTCACTTTCCTGGGATGTAGTCTGACTATCTGAGGACAAGCTCTGCGTATCAGTAAATAGACTCTCAGCAGTTTCTGTTTCCGTATCTTCCTCCTCAGTGGGCTCCTCGGAGTTTGCATGGAAAGTTTTCTGTATTCGCACTCAAATCATGCATAACCCTTGTTGACGGTTGAACGTCGACTGTGCACGTCTTTAGGATACGCTTGCTTTTATGTACTGTAACGCCAGCCAATGCCCAGCTTAACGCTTCAATGCCAACGCTCAGAAGCTCTGATGGGTCTAGATATTCCATGGAATTGAAAATAATCCATCGAAATTCCCGTCAACGCCAGTAGTTACGCCTTAACGCCCTATCGTAACGCCAATCACACGCACATATTTTGACCAATAGCCCCTGATCCTTGGTGAAAGTAACATCACCAGCCATCGCCTAAAGTGACGTCATCGCGCGCATAAGAGCTCCGAGCTCTTGGTAGTCGGAGCACGGAAGTGACGTCATCGCAGGGTACACCAAGGTGCGGGCACATGCGTGCGATGACGTCACTTCCGAGCTTCAAGAGCTCCGACTCGAACAGCTCCGAGCTCCGACTCCCAGGAGCTCTTTTGCGCGCGATGACGTCATTTTCGGCCATGTCCAGTGATGACGCCACTTTCATCAAGCATCAGGGGCCATTGGTCAAAATATGTGTGTGTGATTGGATGGTTGACAATGCATGAAGACGTTACGATAGGGCGTTAAGGCGCTAAGGCGCTAAGAAATGCGTTGGGATAAAGCGTTAAAGCGTTGAGACAGGCGTGAAGGGGTAACGACGGGCGTTGACAGGAGTCACTGCATTTCCATGAATTAGTGCCATTTCTATGGAATATTTAGACCCATCAGAGCTTCTGAGCTATTTCACCAGGGCGTTGAAGCGTTAAGCTGGCCGTTGGCGGGCGTTATTGTCTATAAAAGCAAGCGTATCATAAAGACGTGCACAGTCGACATTCAACCGTCAGCATGGGTTATACTTGCTCTGAGTGCGAACGCACGTTCACCAGACATTACGACATCAGAAGACTTTCCATATTGACCTCGAGAAGCCCACTGAGGAGGCAGATCCCGAAACCGAAACTGCTGAGAGTCTATTTACTGAGACGGAGAGCTTGACAGCAAATAGTTAGCCTACGTCCCAGGGAAGTGAGGAAGAATCAACCTTTTGGGACCGTATTGTGCATGAAGCTATTAATACCCATGCTGCGGTAATCGAAGACGCCGGACAGAATAACTTACAACAGGCGTATACCCAAATGCGCCCAGCATCAGGAAAACAGTCATGGCAATCTATGAAGAGTATATAGCCTGCTGCTGCTTGAAATGAAAGGCGACCCCATGCACAGATCATGAAGACCAAGCGTCACTTGGAAGAGGATATGGAATTACCACCTACCGAGGCTCTGGAAAATGCGATCAGAATGCGCAAACAACTGTTTCAGGACATGCTGCTTGAACGGTTTCCTGGACTGCCCGACGACGCTCAGGTTACACCGAACGAAGATTGAACTTTCTCAAAGGACGGCTTCTGACTGGACAAGAGCCTACGACAATTGTAAACATACCCAAAGCGGCTCGCCCACCGTAGGTATGATGTATTGTAAAATGATTGTCCTGTCATCCTTGTCGTTGTTCTCTCATCTGTATCATGGTATTAAGACGCAGGGGGTGGACGCAGACTGAGGCTAATGGTGTATACACGACCTTATATGAACACTCACTCACTCACTCACTCGCCATAGTTGATGCGTCCATGCGTTTATACGGGCGTTGGACACGCCTCACGGGCGTTGGGTACGCTCCACTCACTCCTCACGGGCGTTGGGCACGCCTCAATCACTCATGTCTCATTCACTAACTTCCACACTCACTCCCTCACTCGCTCACTCACTCAAAAGGTCTCACACACAACGCCTCACTCAATCATGGACTGATGAGGGACACGTGCTAATCCCTATATGTAGACACCACCCCGGCGACCACCACCACCACAATCACTCACTCCTCCTCCTCGTCTTCCTCCCTCCTCCTCCACACACGCACACACAGGTAACTCTACCAGGTAGTCAGTTCTAGGGCCCTTATCTCCTCCAAACACACACCATTGCACATCCGAAACTCCCCTTTGTCTACTACTCCCGAGTGACCTAAAAATAGAACAGGGGTTTTCCCAGATAATTCCCGGAAAAATTAACCGACAATTTCTGCTTTTCGTAGTACTAAACTGGATTACTTGACTTTTACTTCCATGAAAATGAGAGAGACTACACCATCTCAACAACAACAACATGCTCATTTCTATGACTCCATTTTTTTCTATGAAAACATGCAACCACCCATGACTTGATCGGCCTAGAGAAGCGCTTCACCTGAGTACCCCCCTCTCCTCGACCCATTCGCACCACTATTTTCTCGGTTTAGTTTTTCGCCAAAAAGTGGTTTTACCGAAGACATATATTCGAGGTAGGGAATAAATGAACATTTATTTCCTACCTCGACACCCCCCTCCCGTATAATCAACCTAATTAACCAATAAACAACGGTAACGAGCGCCTGTGCTGTGGGCCTACAAAGAAATAATCAGATAGTTCTGGATTTTAAATCTTTATCTCGAGGACAAAAAGTTAGTAAGTTGTCTTTTAAGGTTACTGTATCGGGTCGAAGCTTCAAAATGTCGATTTTTTTTTGTCTTATTGAATTATGTCAGCTTTGCGTTATGTGAGTATTGCTTTTATTCTGCTTGTATTCATCTGTCATGTTTGGCAACTTGTTCTTATTTGTATGACCAGAAGTTGATGAAAACTAGTTTCATCCACTTCTGGTATGACTATATTACCAGTCTGCTGACTGCGTTGATGTGTCAATAAAAGTTCTAAGTTCTATGACAGAGTACACGGTCAAACCTACAACTTGGGGGGATAAGAAATTATGAAAATTAGTGCATTGTAGTAAAAAAACATGACTTTTTTAAAACTCAAGCCATTCATGATGCAGTATAGTGCCGATTGGTTTTTCGCCATTTTCTCAGTTTAGTTTTTCGCCAAAAAGTGGTTTTTCCTGTTGTAATTTCTCTCTTGCTATTTGATGTACAAACATGAACTTTGGGCACAATATTCCAATCATGTAGATCTTCAGAAGGTTGCCTCAAATTTTATAAGTTCGGCCCGGTTCATGAATTATTTATGATTTAGTGGAGAGGGGTCGAGTTTTTGTAGATTTGTTCAATTTTTCAAAATAACTTCAAGGCCCTAACTAAAAAAACTAAGGCAACCTATTTTGTATTCAAATGGTAAAGTTCATTGTTCCAAAAACGCAAGTTTGTTTGATTGAAAACTGCATGAGAGAGTTATTAGCGCGTGATTTTGAGGACTATACTTTTCTAAATGGCATCGTTTATCTTTAAATAAGTCGATTATTGTAATCAATTCGAGAAAGTTATTTATTTATCTAGATTCCTTGAATCAAGAGCTTTCGGAAAATGTATAGTTTGTATGGATACAAAAAAGCACTGCCCGGTAGTTGAGCAAAATTGTGATATGTACACTTACGCAACTGGAACCCGATACAGTAACCTTAAGCATGTTATACGGTGTTATAAACTGCCAATTTTCTCACACCTGAGTACGTTTGAATTTTTATTTTACCTATAATATAAATCAAAATTATTAAATATCACGTTGGGCTGCAGGTTGGGCTAGGCGGCCTGTTTCAAAATTTGCGCTTTACTAGAGGCCCTTTTTCTTCCTTTTTATACGCCCGCCCAAAAGGCGGACGTACATGTATTATGTGATGGCGGTTTCCGTCCGTCTGTCTGTCCGTCCGTCCGTCTGTCCGTCCCCCGTGTCCGGTCTATATCTGGGAGAGTTTTCTAGCCACAGTTCTAATTTTTGATGAGTGGATACCCTATGAGGAGACGATGTGTCGCGTACAGATGAGAGAACAACAACAAGGATGACAGGACAATCATTTTCCAATACATCATACCTACGGTGTGCGAGCCGCTTTGGGTATGTTTACAATTGTCGTAGGCTCTTGTCCAGTCAGAAGCCGTCCTTTGAGAAAGTTCAATCTTCGAGGTCAGAGGTCAAAGGTCACTGGCCTAAAAAACAGGATATCATGTTCGTGTTCGTGTCCGGTCTATATCTGTGAACGTTTTCTATCCACAGTTGCAAATTTTTGCCAGTGGATACGTCAGGTGGAGACGATGTGTCGCGTACCACAGAGGTCAAAGGTCACTGTTGCCTAAAATCAGGAAATCATTGATCATTGACAGTTTTCTATCTACAGTTCTAAATTTTGGTGAGTGGATGCCCTAGGGGGGAACGATGTGTTGCATACCGAATGTAGGTCGAGGTCAGAGGTCAAAGGTCAGTTTTTTGTGTCCATTTGAGAAATTACGGGGAGACGGTTTGTCATGTACCAAAATTTAGGTCACGGTCAAAGTGACCCCAAAATCAAGAAATCATTAAAAGTCACATTTTCATATGCCTGTCGAAGATAAGGTCGTGTAATGCGATGTTGCGTTCTGTCCATTCATCCATTAACATTTGTTGTCCATGTGATATCGCTAGTTTCAAGATATGGATTGGTACCAAACTTTGAGTATACCTTACTCGCATGACAAAGTGGAGCCATACATTTGAGATCAATTTGTCAAAGGTCAAGGTCGCAGTCCCCCAAAACTGAATCAAGTTTAGCTGACTAAATGTGTTAGGTTGGAATATTCAAAGTTCTTTCCCCTGCATGTATCTGGTATTGTCCTGTGGAGTTGTCTCCCATGTTTGAAATGCTTCATTTAGTTAAACTGTTGTGAAATAAAAACCATACATTTACTAATTTAATGGGGAGAGGGGTCCTTCATGAACTTCACACCTGTTTATTAACTCAAGAACAAAGGTTTACTTCATCACTTTCTTCTTCCTTCATGAAAAATTATCTCGTCTGAAAGGACTCCATTTGCAGGAAAACTACTATTTTCTTGTGTTTGACTATTGTCGATTTCAGTGTGGGATATGTGAGCTCTCAGCTCTTGCTTCAAGGTCAACTAGTTACCAAGAGTTAGCTCATTTTAGTTTATCATTCAATATAA
>JAVTVY010056523.1:0-28610 GCA_036873755.1 Hanleya hanleyi
CCATTTGTAGCGTGTGACGTCTCATTGGAAAGGGAATTGCTTATAGTTTCTGATTAGAGCCTTGAATTCGTCCGATGGCCAATCAAACAGACGATAACATCGAAAATAGGCAAGAGGTCTTTTCCCGTTTCTCTTGGTAACGCTACCAGACGACCGAGATATCGGTTCCGTGATTGGATAGCGTGGTCTCGTGACCTAACATCGAAGCGATCATTGGCCAGAGACCTTGAACTGGGTCAAGCTAATCTAGCGAAGACGCCATTTTTTCTGTAATCGCCAAGAATTACGTGACGTTCAGGTCGACAGAAATGTAAAAATAAACTTCGTTGCGATGATTTCATGGTAATCCGCACTATGGAAATATAAAATGAGCTTCTGTACTTCAACTATACCAAGAATCATATATTTTGTAAGGGTTTTCTGTAAGTATTTTATATTTTCTGAGCGGCTTCTTGACAATGTTTTATGGAAAATCGCGGTATTTTTTATTATTATTTTTTTTTTATTTCTTCCTCCCGACTTCGTTATTCCGAGACAGAGTATGAAGTTTACATCCAGGAAATCAAGACAGACTTAGCTAACAATATATGTATGGTTTGTATTAGGTTTCATGCATGGTAAATTTGAAAATATCGATTTTAGACAATGGTACGCGAAGACCGACAAGTTCAGGGCCACTCTCCCGGGCCCGCCGCAGTCTACACTGCGGCCACTCTACCGGGCCCGCCGCAGCGTAACAGTTAAACTAGGGAAACTGATATATCAAGGGAAATTAAAATTGGGAGCCTATAAATTGACTTGATGTAATGAAGATACTTAGACCATGTTACAACATGGCTAGGAGTTTGCCCTCCTTAATTATAGTGGTGATAACCTGAGCATTCCAGGCAGGATTTTATGGGCGTTCTCCTGCCAATGGAGGCTCTTTTAGTAGGCCTAGACAAAGACCACTCCTACAACCTATCTTATTGCAACATAGCTTAAAGGTACTGTACATTAAAAGCTCCAAAATTAACCCTATAAAAGTGTATGTGTACAGTGTATCTAATTTCTTGAAACTCCATTTACCAGTAACTTTTCTCTATCCATGTTTTTAATTAGCCAGTTAGCAGTAATGGTATTAAAAGCAGACTGCCTCTCTATGATTAGCCTACCAGTATCAACAGTATCAAGCTGTATAATACAGACTTTGGGTTCAAACTCTTGCCCCATCAATTGAGGAGACACACTAGACATGGACACAAGTTGTCCATCATGATCCCGACATAGTACGTTAAGTTTGTAGACGTTGTTCTGTCCAGGGAAATTTATCTGCAGTGCAGTGGCACACACTGATCTTAACTATGCTGTAATAATGTATGTTGTTTTTAGATTGCACTGTAAGCATTCAGTACAACGATTATTGTTTCAGATATGAATACATGGGTCTACATTCAGCAGAGGTTTGCTCCTGTTATAACCTGACCAGTCTAAAGTACCATGTTATACCAGACTTACCCGACAACTGCAATATCAGGTGAGACTTATAATATCTACATACATGTATATTTGATTAGCACTGTTCTGAGAATACCGTCACCAATTGTGTTCACTTTGGTTTTTTGTACTATGTGGGCTAACACATCTCAGCCTTTGAAATTGCTTTGTCCAATGTTGCATTTGTCCGATGTTGCATTTGTCACTTGAAACTTGGATAGTTGATAGTAGACCTACTGGAGAAGCGCATATCACAAGTGGGCTCTCATTGATCGGGTTGTACGGTGGCCATCTTGAAAAAGGGTAAGTACCACTGAACTGATCGGGTTTGTTGCCCCTTGGAGCAAGATGGCCGCCACCGACCAATCAAAATGGTCAGATTTTCAAGTAACGGATTTGGATCGGTAAAGTGACTAAATATATTCTCTATGATAGGGTGATCACTAATAGGTCATGTAGATTGGTCGCCATCTTGAATTCTGTGAACTTTACAAATTTTGCAAGGGCTTATTCCCTTGAATCCCGATAGATACAGATTGGTAGTCTGTTGCACTATATGGGGAAGGCCATTGTCTTTCGCACAGAAAGAAAATACCGGTGATTGGCTGAACAGTTTAGTGGCCGTCTTGGTTTTAACCCCAAAGATTTTCTCCTGTGGAACGGCTGAACGGATCGATTCGAAACTTGGCGTACTTAACCCTTGTCCTGTCGGCCAGTTATACGCTGGTCAAAGTGTGAGTGCCAGACTGTCAAGCAGAGTTGAACTGTTCAAAATGGGCTCAAAAGAGGCGACTGTCTGGTCGTTGAAATTTATAAATAAATTGAAATAATGGATGGTATTTGATGCACGATACATCAATTTGAAACACTGAACATACACTCAGAAAATATTTGGCATTTTACAGCTTTAGAAATATATAGGAATCATAATTCGGCAAAAATTGTGTACCGTAAAACTCACGTTAGAATTCTATCACGTTCAGAGTACTACCGATGGACGGTCTGTTTTGCTTCATCTCCACTTAATAACTCGTCTCAATCCTTATAGATGTCACAGTATGTATTCCTGGTTACTCGTAGCATAACGATTATTGAATATTTATTGAATATTCCAAGTAAATCGGTAAAAATCCTTTTGTTTACGCGAAGTGTGGCTTCCCTCAGCGAAACCAAGCGCCATTCTGACTCCGTCGAAATCAGCCAGGGCGCATGCGTAACTCGTGAATATTTTATGCTAATGAGCAGTTGAAGCAGTTTGACCAATCAGGAAGTCGGCTTACGTCAGGTGATCAGCATTTTCCCGGGTTTATTGGAGTTGAATGGAAAGGACTCGAAACACATGACCATTTCACCCAATAAAATCGACGCATTTTTACTACGTGACACGAGAAAGGTTGTAAAGAATGAAAGCAGAGTTGTTGCCCTTCAATTTGACATCTTGGGTTTGCCTTCCGGGTTTTCGTTGGAGAAGCTTGTAAACGAGGTGCGTTTTTACGCGTTTCAACAAACTTTTCTGAATAAATGACGCTCTGTTTTACATTTGTAGACGATCTTCACATAAATAAGTGTCTTTTTTAATAATAAACACCGAACTCACGTGAAATAATTAATGAAATAATACGTTATAGTTGGAGTAAGCCGTGTCTGGTTTGATTTTTCCACACGTGGCTCCAAATTCTTTCGAAAAACGATCAAACGTCCGACAGTTTCTCGGAACGTATATATCCGGAGTCGACACTGGGAACTTGACAGTCGAGCAATGTGTATACACGGAGTTGACAGGACAAGGGTTAATCTATAGATCAGGGTATTCAATTCTTCTGTAGGGTTTGTTAATCCTTAAAACAAGATGGCCGCCAAAGACCAATCAAAATGGTCAGATATTCAAGTACCAGTGACAGATTTGGATGGGGAAGGTGACTACATATGTGATATATGATATTAGGTCACGTGGATTGGCCGCCATCCTGAATTTTGTGAAAGATTATACAAATTTTGCAAGGGCTTATTCTCTGGAACTCTGATAGGTACAGATTTCTAGTCTGCTGTGTTATATGGAGAAGGCCATTATCTGTTGCACTGAAAGCAAGTACCGGTGATTGGTTGAATGGTTTAGCAGCCATCTTGGATTTAACCCAAAGCGTTATAGGATCTTATCCTGTGGAACACCTGAACCAATCGATTCAAAACTTGCTATACATAATCTATTGGTCAGGGTCTTTATTTAATCTGTAAAGTTTATTTCCGGAAAATTAAATATGTCCGCCACCCAGGGGTTTAGCCAGAATCAGGAAACAGGGCGTCTCACCCATGTACTATCACAGGACAAATAGGCCGGGGTCCAGGGGCCGCCCAGGCCCCGTAAGCCCCAGGGGTTTAGATGCTCTGAGATGCATTCTAGGGCATTTCTGGTCATGCAGAGAGCAAATCTCTGAGCCTCTTTCTACATACTTTCTGGTCATTTTATGCAGTATAAAATGGAACAAAATAGACTGATCACTATAATCACTCTCCTAAATTTTCAAAGAGAGTTAATTTTAAATTATATTAAACATTTGTTCAATTTTCATTATATTTTTAGTTTTGTCTGTTAATTTGTAGGGCCTCTTCATACATGTAGATTCTAGATCACCATTTTTTTATTTTATTTAATGTAGATTCAATATAGCTGCTAATGAAGTTTTGCAAAACCTAAAACCAAGTAAACGCTTGAAAAGGAAACATCGTTGTTGTTGCGTTTTGGTCAAAACAATAACTTGAAATTTCTTGTCTGCTCACTCCAAGTCCCTAGCCCACCTACTTGATGACATACTGCGCATTTGCATTATATTTATCGGCATCAATGAGCCAGGGAAATGTGTTAGTCCATGCTTGCGATAACTATGTCAGATTTGCATTTTTATCAACCC
Organism: Hanleya hanleyi; assembly: GCA_036873755.1. Taxonomy (NCBI): domain Eukaryota; kingdom Metazoa; phylum Mollusca; class Polyplacophora; order Lepidopleurida; family Hanleyidae; genus Hanleya; species Hanleya hanleyi. The sequence continues at coordinate 4,386 of JAVTVY010056523.1, forward strand.
AACTGGTGACGGTGACGGATCTCGCCGGTTTCTCTTTCGCGGGTCACATAACACTTGCCAGTCGGCCGGCAGTTGGTTTATCGTCATCCCTCGATTCTTCGCTGTCAGAATCCGACGTATATGACTATACGTTTTTCCTTGCTGAAGAAATCTATCAATAATAGGTCTCGTTCGTTTTGACATCTTGCCGCTTTGTAAATCTCCCGCAGAGTAAAACCGATCTCCGCGCAGATAGATTGATTTGTTTGGGAATGCTATCGTAGTACCCTTGTGCAGACAGCTGAGAGACCACATTCTCAGTGGCTTAATTATCCTGTAAAACTGCATACGGTAGTGGATTGGAAAATCTACGCGCGTGTCCGATAATTTGAGAAAACCTGTAGGAACGGGGTTGCCCTCGTTTTCATGTTCATGCCTTGGATTTCTTCGACTCGAGGGGATTTCCACGTGGTCGACCTCATCAATCCATAACAAATACAACAGCCACGTTTGGGTTTGTTTTTCCACGAGTTTTTGATTGATTATTTTGTCCTTGGAAAGTACACCGTCTCGGGGATATGCATTAAACATTACTAATAAAGAATAGCCGTCCCGTTTTTGAACTGGCCGTCTCAATGTCACACACTGAGGTTGGCCGTCTGAAAGACGGCGAGACGCATTGCTGGCTAAACCTATGCCGCCACCGACCAATCAATATGGTCAGATTTTCAAATAATGGATTAGGGTGGAGAGCGTTACGAAATATAGCCATGTGTTGTCACAAAAGACGCTATGACAACATCAGACAGTCCGGAGCTCTCGCTAAGATGACATCATTAGTTCCACTCCACCAAGCCAGTGGTGCTGTGCTGAATAACAGACACACTGGAGTTGGGACTACATATCTGGGATATCAACCCACCTTAGCAAGACATAAAAGATGACCTCATTAGTTCTGCTCCGCGATGACAGAGGGCACTGTAGTGAATAACACACCGAATAACGGACTGACTGATTTAAAGTCTACTGGTACGAGGAGTTGGGCAGTGGCCTGTGTACATGATCCTTGGTTGAAGGACCAAGCAGCTCCAATTAATAACAGAAATCATTCTTAGCGACTTGTCACCCGAGATAGTTTTTACCCCTCGACCAATTTTGGCCTCAGTATTGTCATCGACATATATGTCTGTTCGTCGCCACATTTTAGACAGAACCATTTGAGATACAGCTACTAAATTTTGAAAAGTTATTTATCTGGTTGTAGGTCACATGCCTATCAAAAATGACTCCCGTCTTCCCATAGTTTACAAATTTATGCCCATTTTTGGATGTATTAATTTCTGATTTTGTGATATGCTTATATCCAGTTATAGCTGCAGAACTGTGTTTGATACAGCTACTACATTTTGGAAACCTATTTGTCAAGTTGTATTCTAGAAGCTATGTCCCTTTTTGAGTGTAATAATCTCTTGATTTTGCGATATATGCTTGAATGTAACCAGTTCTATCAAATTAACTGTGTTTGGTACAGCTACCACATTATGAGGAAACATTTTTTTCTCGTATTCTGGAAGACTACAAAAATAAGTTGTAAGACTACGAAAATAAAAGTCCATATTTATGGAGTTATGCCTCTTTTCAGATGTAATAATGTCTGATTTTGTAATATATCGTTGAATGTAACCAGTTTTATCTGCGGATCTGTGTTTGATACAGCTACATGTGCTAAATTTTGGAAACTTATTTATCTAGTTGTATTGTATAAGTGGAAAGTGCCTCCCCCATATATTTTCACTATCCCTCAGGCTAGAGGGCTGAAACTTACCACACTATATTTTTGGGTCAAGCTCTCAGAAAATGTAAAACGTCGAAGATGGTCACCATGATGATGTCGCAATGACGTCATTTTCAAAAAAGGCATTTTTTTGACGATATTTCGTTCAGCTTTTCAAATTTTTTATTTATGTGTTTTCTTCATAGAAACTGGCTTATAAATTAGTAAGTAATAATCTTATATGAAATAAAATAGTTTTTGCCCAATTTTCCATGCCGAAAAGTAAGAATGTTTAAGAAATATGATGAAAATGTCACTTTGCTGTTACCCCACATAGCCGCCATTTTGAATTTACTCATGATCCTCTGCTCAGGGGGCCATGCAAATAGGCTCAAAATGACTTTAACCCTTTCACCGATCATTCCCGGTAAACAGGGCTAACGAGAGTGCGTACCCGTACGACCATACCCGGTAGACTGGGTTAGCTTTAAACCTGTTGGCTATCACGATGGGTACAGCACTTTTATTTTTTTGCATTCGTTTTAACGGAAACCTATCAAACACTGTATACTTCTGGAAAGCCGAAACCCTGATCAATTTGATTCTTGAAATTGTTTGCTTGTTTGAAAAATAAATGAAACAAATTTAGATGTTAAACGAAAAAATCGGAATGAAAAATGCATTTTTCCCCACATACCGTGTGACGGGCATCTCGGCAGCAAGCCGCAAAAATGGAAAAAATCATCGAAAACATCATCCTAACTCCTGTATTTTTGAAGTTACATGACTGGTAAAGCATGGTGAATATTCCCCAGACGACTGAAACTGCCAACGACTACTGGCAAAGTTTATTTCCATATTTTTAAAAGTCTTGATCCGCAAAGTTTGTCGAACAAGTTTCAAAATGTTGGCAGCAAGCTGCGTTAGTGAGCTGACGAGCCAATCGGTATGCGTAATTTTGCCCACATGACCTCTAGCAGCCAACAGATTTGAAACGAGCGTAGACAGTGGCTGGAAGGATGGAATGACATCATTTTATAATCCAATCGTATCCTCCGTTTTATTTTGCCATCCATTCCAGGTTATTTCCTGTGTAGAAAGGTGAAAGGTCGCGCTTTCCAATGAGAGGTCAAACATGAAAATTGGCAGAGTAAAAGTCGAGAAAATCGCTTTCAAGTGCGGTCGAAAAAAGACGATTTCTCCGTTGGATTTTGACGTTTTTAAGTCGAGAAAGCCGGGGAAAGCGCATTCTCTCGCAGTAAAACCTAATTTTGTATGCTATTTTATTTATTTTGCTATAAAACTAGAGCAAATAACACTGGAGTGTGTATTGTGGAGACAGGTTTCTTATGTTTTTCTGCAAATCTCGGACGCAAACGCAATTTCTAGCATTCCAAAGACAACATATACAAATTTTAACAGTTCTCAGGGAATTGATCGTCAGCAGGTCACTTTTGTCAGGGGAAATAATCGGCGAAAGGGTTAATATGATAAAATAAAAAGTCACGGAGCGTCAGCTTTCAAGTTTTTGTCGTTCCGGAGATAGAAGCAAAAACCAACAAGGGGAGTGTGAAGGATAGGAATGTCCTGGAGATTTGTCCCTTTTCATATCATTTCATATTGCAACCAAGAACGGACACTTGTCCCCAATGTGGAGAAAAGTGTCCCAGCTGGGTTAGAAGATAGGAACCGGACACTCTTAACCAACGGACGGGGGTGGAAAGTACCATTTTTGCACCGTAATGTAGAGAGCCACACCAATCGCAAATGTTCAGAATTACCTTGTGCAGGGTTCGTACGGGTCCTGGAAAACCTGGAAAGTCGTGGAATTTGAAAAACCTGGAAAATAGGGATTTTGAGGCAAAAGTCATGGAAATATGAACAAAACCTGCTTTTTGCTCCGAGTTTATTCTGTGAACCAAGTTTTCGCTAAAACCACCGTCAAAGTATCTCGAAGTCAAGTCTTCTATAGTCGCGGTAATTTCCCTAATAATTCACCTTCCAAATTTAATTCGAAAACGGCCGATTTTCCCCGTCGTGATTTTTTCCATCCTAATAAAAGGAAACGGGAGCATTTTCAATATACCCGTAAATCACTAAAATACGAACACTCATGTTTTCGTCGTGGAGTTCGTGCCGCTGAAAGTAAAGTGAATATGTTACTAAGAATAATTTGTTACTCAGAATAATTTCTGTACAACTAAATCATGACTAACGATACGCGTTGACACAGAAATAAAATACAAAAGTTCAGTTTTTGTTGTTGCGAATTCTCCATATCATAGAACTATGATCAGAAGTCACTAACTGGGTTCTCATTAGCAGGAGGTTGGAGGCGAAAATGCCCGTGAACTGGCCATTTTGAGGCACCTACTTGATCAATAGAAAATAATTTAACGGCAATTTGAATGATATTTTCCATGTCTCATTTTCTTTAATAAATAGATGGTATGGAAGGACAAAGATATAAATGTTTCCCTCTGCTTGTCCCTGTCAGGGCTTCCGCGTAATAGTTAGTTTGTGCACAACTCCTATGTCGAGGGAGCCATTATTTCATTTCTTTAGATCTGTATAATGTGTCTCATACATTTTGACTGCAGCAAGGGAGTAGTTGAGTATATCATTTGTACTACGGGGAGATGTCAACAGACATTGATGCTGGTGTTTTATTCACTCACCAATCCAGAACGACGTTTCCATGTAATAAAATCACAGACGTCAGTGTTTCCAACAACATGTTAATCCAGTTTATAATCAACGAGGAATCAACTTTATGGAGCGGACGAACATAAAATATGCACCCTGATCTCATCGCTGGGTCAGTCACATTGACATCTCACGAGTGACGTTGTAGACAAGTCAATGTACTATACAACTCAATCATCATTGCAGGACTTGGCTTGTACATGTGAAATTTAGACGTTTAGTTTGTATGTATTTTCAATCCTTGACATCGCTGGACATTTCACTTTTTACTTCGTGTTTGATGGATAATGAACCAAACGTCGGCATCACGGTACAGATTTAGCCGGTAAATATGGTCCACTGACTGCAGGCACGTGTCGCAATACTGTCGGGCTATCATCCCTATTGCGGTAATGGAAACTTCCACTGACCAGGTGTTGTAATACCACAAGGCTTCCCGACGAATCGAATTGGAAGAGTTCACTTTCAAAATAGGGAAGTAAGGCACAAAAGTTTTAAACACGCATATCGGTTTTCAACAACAACAACGTGAGGGCAGATTTTTCTTTCGCTTCGTAGACTATATTTTCTTTGTATTTCGTTCTTGAAACTTGCAACTCTGGCGGACAAATTCACGACCTGCGCAATTTAATGATAATAACATTAACAACTACACAGGGACTGCTTGAAGTTGAAGAAAAAGAAAAACATTTACGGCGACAGATGACTGATAAAAACTTTTGGGTTGGTAGCTTTTCGATGGGGAGGGTGGGTTACGCCCAACTGACATATTTTTAAGGATGGCCCAGAGTCTTTTAAATGAACTATGATAGAGATATCAAGCATAATACACGGTTATCAATAGATCACAACGATCAGGGTGAAGCGGTCCGCCATTTTGGATCTTCCGTGAAAATCAGTGTCACATATAATTCGAACACAAGCATTTTTCTGAAATTAGCTCGACAAATAATTCGAAAGTAGTAAATTTTTAAAGTTGCCAGTTTCATCACAGTTGTTTGTTATTGTGGGACGTTTTTGATTCAATTATGTATGGCATTTGCATATTAAAATTAGGGCATGCAGCCAAATAATGGCATTGACTTCGCAGGATATCCACCACCAATGAAGAATTTCAGTGTAAAAAATCTTGACATTTCTGGGAAGGTGTGCCTGAAAAGGTCATGGAATTTCCTGAAGTTGGTCATGGAAAGTCATGGAAAAGTCATGGAATTTCAGACATCCTAAGGTGTACGAACCCTGTTGTATGGCCCCAATGACTTTCAAACTTAATATATATATATTCAAAATATATCATTCTTCCCAGTTGCCCAAAAACAATTGGTTGATACATTGGAAGGATCTATCAGGCATTTATACGGCTGAAATCCCTGGGTCTGTCAGGGCCTCAATTCAGAATTAAAGAGCAGGGGTTGATAGGCGCCAGGGAGGGCAGGTAAAGTCTGAATGGGCCTAACTGGGGGAAGAGTGTTTGTTGTTTTTGGTTTTTTGGGGGGGGAGGGGGGGTGGGGGCAAAATGGTGCTCCCTGAAAGCATGTTGAAACTGATCCTAAAGTTCCAGCAACTATAGGAGACGTGATCCCTTTAGCCAAGGGCACTGCATGCCTCTGTATTTGGACGCTGATAGAGGTTAGAGTAGGGCCTGATTGTTTCATAATCCTTACATAAAGTATGAACCAAATCAGGCGAACTTTCATCATCTAACAGAAACGATATTTGAGGTACATATATTACAGTTGATAGAATATAACATTATTCCACACACACCACATGTATAATTCACTCTGAAAATCAAAAACATGGACGCAGAAGTTTTGGTTAATCATCTGATAAATTCACATGAATAGAATCAGTGGGTGATCAAATTTATAAGAACAGGAAGTTGAGAAAATGGCCCTTCATGCAGATAATTATTTCTTCATCTTTCTATTTGGTTTTAGGGAGCAATCAAATTCTTTAGAATGACAGATCAAATTTTGTCCACAAACTTCATGGGGTGATGGTATTATTAGAGGATTTACATGTTCTGTAACCATGGTAACCCCTAACCTGACAACCCTGTTTCAGCCAGTCTGTATCTATCCTCCATGTAGCTACGTTTCACACTGCCGATCTGGATTCGAAATGTTTACATTAGATTACCTGTCTCGGGTGACAGGTAAAAAAGATTTCTACCTGTCTCCTCCCAACAGTAGCCTGAACATACTAATGATGCGAAACAATAATGACATTGCTTTTGTGGTTTATATGTTGTATAAATATGAAAAAAAAAAAATCTTCCAGCACAGGGAAGCCTGATTAGTTTAATTTGTGTCTAATTAATAATGCATTAATTAGTTTGCTGGAAGTTCCATGTTTTCAGTTTGAAGGTTTCGGACAAAAATGAATTAACATGATCTATTTTTATCTCGCCTTACGAAGTAAAGGGGAGATATTGTGAGAGGGGGAAAGAGGATGTCGTCGTCGGTGTCGGTGTCGGTGTCGGTGTCCCCTGCCTGGAAATGAATGGGTTTTTGGTTTAGCAAGTTAAAAAAAATCTAGAAAAATTAGAAAAAATATAAAAAAAAATATAAAAAATATGGGGGGGTGGGTATGCCACCTGGGGGTACTACCCCTGGGGTACTCTAATGTTAAAATCCCTATGAATGAGTTTTGCGTTTAGCTGAAGTGCACATGTACATCTGTACTTGGATAGTTTCTTGCAGTTGTCAGCTGTCATTGGATGATTATCAAACTTGGTATACATGTTTCTTATGATAAGAGGATGTACCTGTGCTATTTTTGAGAAGAAATATTAATTTTTCTCAAAATTATGGCAAATGAAGAGTTTTCTGTTTAGGTAAATTGTACATGTAGGCCTCTACATGTATACATATACATCTACATGCTAACTTTGCTCCAGTTGTCAGCTGTCATTGGATGATTATGAAACTTGGTACACATGTTTCTTATGATTAGAGGATGTACCTGTGCTATTTTTGACAAGAAATATTAATTGTTCTCCAAATTATGGTAAATGAAGAGTTTTCTGTTTAGGTAAATTGTACATATACATGTCCATGGTAAGTTTGCTCCAGTTGTCAGCTGTCATTGAATGATTATGAAACTTGGTACACATGTTTCTTATGATAAGAGGATGTACCTGTGCTATTTTTGAGAAGAAATATTAATTTATCTCAAAATTATGGCAAATGAAGAGTTTTCTGTTTAGGTAAATTGTACATACAGGCCTCTACATGTATACATATACATCTACATGGTAACTTTGCTCCAGTTGTCAGCTGTCATTGGATCATTATGAAACTTGGTACACATGTTTCTTATGATTAGAGGATTTACCTGTGTTATTTTTGACAAGAAATATTAATTTTTCTCCAAATTATGGCAAATGAAGAGTTTTCTGTTAAGGTAAATTGTACATGTAGGCCTCTACATGTATACATATACATGTACATGATAAGTTTGCTGCAGTTGTCAGCTCTCATTGGATGATTACGAAACTTGGTACAAATGTTTCTTATGATTGGAGGATTTATTTGTGCTATTTTTGAGATGAAATATTAATTTTCTCCAAATTATGGCAACTGATTGAGTTTTGCGTTTAACCGAAGTGCACATGTACATCTGTACACCACAGTTTGCTGCAGTTGTCAGCTGTCATTGAATGATTATGAAACTTGGTACACATGTTTCTTATGATTAAAAAATGTACCTGTGATACCATCCATACCATCACTACCATCCATACCATCACTACCATTCCTACCATCACTACCATCCATACCATCACTACCATCCATACCATTCCTACCATTCCTACCATCACTACCATCCATACCATCACTACCATCCATATACCATCCATACCATCACTACCATCCATACCACAACTACCATTCCTACCATCACTACCATCCATACCATCACTACCATCGCTACCATTCCTACCATCACTACCATCCATACCATCACTACCATCCATGCCATCACTACCATCCATACCATCATTACCATTCCTACCATCCATACCATCACTACCATTCCTACCATCACTACCATCCATACCATCACTACCATCCATACCATCACCACCGTCCATACCATCACTACCATCCATACGATCACTACCATCCATACCATTCCTACCATCACTAACATCCATACCATCACTACCATCCATACCATCACTACCATCCAAACCATTCCTACCATCCATACCATCAATACCATCCATACCATCACTACCATCCATACCATCACTACTATCCATACCATCCATACCATCACTACCATTCATACCATTCCTACCATCCATACCATCACTACCATCCATACCATTCCTACCATCACTACCATCCATACCATCACTACCATCCATACCATCACTACCATACCTACCATCCATACCATCACTACCATCCATACCATTCCTACCATCACTACCATCCATACCATCACTACCATCCATACCATTCCTACCATCACTACCATCCATACCATCACTACCATCCATATCATAACTACCATTCCTACCATCACTACCATCCATACCATCACTACCATCCATGCCATCACTACCATCCATACCATCACTACCATCCATACCATCGCTACCATTCCTACCATCACTACCATCCATACCATCACTACCATCCATACCATCACTACCATCTATGCCATCCTACCATCCATACCATCACTATCATCCATACCATCACTACCATTCCTACCATCCATACCATCACTACCATCCATACCATCACTACCATCCATACCTTCACTACCATCCATACCATCACATCCATACCATCACTATCATTCCTACCATCACTACCATGCATACCATCACTATCATCCATACCATTCCTACCTTCACTACCATCCATACCATCACTACCATCCATACCATCACTACCATTCCTATCATCCATACCATTCCTACCATCCATACCATCACTACCATCCATACGATCACTACCATCCATGCCATCACTACCATCCATACCATAACTACCATTCCTACCATCACTACCATCCTTACCATCACTACCATCCATACCATCACTACCATCTATGCCATCCTACCATCCATACCATCACTACAATCCATACCATCACTACCATCCATACCATCACTACCATCCATACCATAACTACCATTCCTACCATCACTACCATCCATACCTTCACTACCATCCATACCATCACATCCATACCATCCATACCATCACTACCATTCCTACCATCACTACCATCCATACCATCACTACCATCCATACCATTCCTACCTTCACTACCATCCATACCATCACTACCATTCCTATCATCCATACCATTCCTATCATCCATACCATTCCTACCATCACTACCATCCATACCATCACTACCATCCATACCATCACTACCATCCATGCCATCACTACCATCCATACCATCACTACCATTCCTACCATCACTACCATCCATACCATCACTACCATCCATACCATCCATACCATCACTACCATCCATGCCATCACTACCATCCATACCATCACTACCATCTATACCATCACTACCATCCATACCATCACTACCATTTCTACCATCACTACTATCCATACCATCACTACCATCTATACCATCACTACCATCCATGCCATCACTACTATCCATACCATCACTACCATACATACCATCACTACCATCTATACCATCACTACCATCCATACCATCACTACCATCCATACCATCACTACCATACATACCATCACTACCATCCATACCATCACTACCATCCATACCATCACTACCATACATACCATCACTACCATCTATACTATCACTACCATCCATACCATCACTACCATCCATACCATCACTACTATCCATACCATCACTACCATCCATACCATCACTACCATACATACCATCACTACCATCTATACCATCACTACCATCCATACCATCACTACCATTTCTACCATTACTGCTATCCATACCATCACTACCATCCATACCATAACTACCATTCCTACCATCACTACCATCCATACCATCACTACCATCCATACCATCACTACCATCCATACCATCACTACCATCCATACCATCACTACCATCCATACCATGATGGTGATGGTAGTAATCCCACTTGGGACCGGACTATCCAGCAGTAATCCCACAGAGGACTATCCATCAGTAATAACATGGGACTGGTCCACCCAGCAGTAATCTCACACTGGAATGCCCTATGTACCAGTAATCCGACTGCACTGACCTATCCATCCTACATGGGATTAACTTTTGCCAGTAATCCCACATGGGACTGATGTTATGGTCTGTACCAGATAATCTATTCCAGACATTATTGTCTGTACCGCATCACTTATTCCAGACCTTATTGTTTGCTCTACATGTATGCTTTCAATACTGCTGCACCTTTGGCGGATGACCCCGCAAGGCGAGATGTTGGGGTTCTCAGAACGCTTGTTTGGATTACCTGTCACATGCTAACTTATTTTTCTACCCAAAAAGTACCTGTCAGAGTCTGGTGGACAGGTCTTTGTTATTTGCGCAGAAAACTTACCTCACTTTCACTCTTTGCATTTATTGTTCTACATGAAATCATACAGTAAGAATTTGAATGACACAGTTCTCTCCCCTGCTAGTCACCTGACTGCTCACTTACCCATAATTCCTTCTTTTTCCTACTGCTTCGTGGGTCAGGAAGTAAACATTGTCAGCTCCGTGAAAAATTGCCTATTCCTAGCAAATCACTCACAGTTGGATTACCACAGACGTCTGATATTCAGCAAGAAGTCCTTTGGGAAGTATTCTATAAGTTATCAGCGTAAAAATGGCTCAAAATATGTCTCAAATGTCATGCATGTCTTGTGGAGGTGACAAGCCTAGTTATGACCTTCACTCTACGTGTCCGCCATGCCGCCAGGGAAGAGTTTGTACATGGGACACGGCCTGTGAAGAATGTATTGTGTGGGCTCCTGGCATATTCCAGGTGTATCTGGCCGGTTCACTGGCAGCTAACGAGGAAAATAATGTTGTTATGTCTACCAATCTCGCCAATGAGATGTATGTGGCTAGGTCTCCACGTACTAGTGTAGTCGAGGAGACTAGGGGGTTTGTAAGTTCGCCAGCTGTGCCTACTCTAGTCAGCCTTTTGAACGTGAATAAAGATAAACAAACGCCCCCCCCCGCTCATGATTCTTCCATTTCAGACCAGGCGAAGGGTCAATCAGGTAAGAGGTCGACCCGGTTGGTACAAGTGGAAGGGACAATCGAAGATGTGGAATCTGGCACTACAACGACTGTGGAGGTGGAGATTCCTATCGAGCGGACACCTGGATACGACGATGAAGGGAAATCGGAAACGGAGCCAGGCTTAGCGTGGGAAAGCCAGGAGACTTCGATCTCTCGATCGGAGTCAGCTTATGATTACGAAAACTTAGGCAGCGCTAGTGAGGGGCCTAACGTTAAGTTTTCATTTGGTTCCGGGGTTGGGAGACGCTGTTGAGGCCTGGACTTCCCGGTCGTTTTGTAACATCTACGACTGGTTTGTCTGACTTGTCTCAACCTGCTTCCGGTTTCTCTGGTGGCCTTCCTCGTCCCCCTGCCGAGACGTTTGTCGCTACGAGCCTTCTGGGCCACCACAGATTGAGGTTCCCACAACAATGGCAGTATGGTATGTATGCAGGTACCTATGATATGCGAAGTTATTTGCCTGCCTCTGAGATGCGGTATAAAGACCCCTCTCAAGTAGGTCAAATGATGCGGCATCCGGTTGCTAATCTGTCTTCGCCCTTGCGTGGCTTAGCTCAGATATCTGCTTCCGGTGGTATTCGAGGTACGGGACCGGCTATGCTACGTATGATGCGTCCTCCTATACGTGCTTCCGGTTTACGACCTCGAGTGCCAGTTCACCGACCATTACAGTGGCCGTGCTCACGGTCATATGTAAGGTCCCCGAGTGTGAACACACCTCGTCAGGCCCTGCTTCCGGTGCGCTCTCAAGTGACGGATCCTACGTTGGCTGCCATTCTGCGCGGAATGGAACAGCAACGCGAGGAGATGAAGGAACTGAGAGAGATGATGACCAGTCAAATAAGGAGCGGTATGCCCCCGCATCCGGTTTTGGCTGAACAGTCTAGGCAACCGGAAGCAAATTTGACGAGGACTATCCCTTCCATTACTCCTCGTTGGCAGGAAGCCCCGGAAGCTATGGAAGTGGATAGGGACCAGTACGGTAGCTCTGAATTAAATGAACCTACCAACACTGATCCAGATGCTAGGAAATATTATGAATTAATTTCCGGCATCTATGACTTGATTCCTGGTATGCAGCTTCCGGTCCCACATGCGGGGGATATTGAAACTGAATCAGGAGAGTCAAATCGGGTTACGAGGTCGGTTACCACGCTTCCGGCCTCAACTGCTATTCATTCTATTTGCCACTTGTTCCATAGAACATTAGCAGAACCCGCTACGCAGGAGGAACGTGCAGTCAGGCTGAGACCTAGAGCACGCTTCCGCCCTGCAGGATCTTCTGGTCCGTTCCCAGTACAGAAGCCAAACATACGGTCATATGGCATACATGATTCACCGTTTAGCTTCCGGTCTGCAGAGGTGAACGGCGATTTTCAGTATTTGTGTCCTTCAAATACTAAACTGCCTAGTAATCCGGATGTTCCGTTTACGAACAAACAGGCCGCCGTACTAGAGGAAACTGCCCGACAAGGAGTGGCGATTACGAATCACCTGGACTGGTTTCTGAAAGCCATAAAGGATGGTTTGTTCTCGCTGTCGGGTGCGGAAAGTCAAGAACGGCTACAGGAGGGAATTAACCTCGTTCTTGACTACCAGAAGATTGCTTCCGGTGCAGTAGAAGATTTACTGGTTCACAATGCCTACTTACCTTCTATGCTGGTGCATTTAAGGAGAAGAGCCTTCATTCCTTTAATGCACGATTACACACCGGAAGCAGTAAAGAGGAGTCTACTAGAGACGTATACGGCTCCTTCTTTACTGTTTGGTGATGCTGTTGCCGAAGTTCGACCTGAAATGGATCGTATTGAACATGACAGGTCGGTGGCTTCCGGTGCTTCGTCCAAAAGGCCTATGGCTTCCGGGTCGGGTCCAAAGGCGAAGAAGGCTAAGAAGAACCCGCCTAGTTCCAAGGCTACTAAGGGTGCTTCCGGCCAACAGCAGAGCCAAGCGCCTGCTTCTTTAGAGCCTAGGTTATCGAGCTTTGGCCATAAGAAGCAGGGTAAGGGGAAATCCAAGCAGTCAAAAAAGAATACCTGATGTTTCGGGCCATACCGGGTGGCTTCCGGTATGGCGGGAACACCGAGAGATAATGTTTCCAGTTCCCCAACAACTAGACCTTCCGGTAGGGGGAAGGCTGCACTTGTTTTGGAGGAACTGGATAAGGATCGGGACGGAAGCGTGGGTCATTCGAACTATCAGATACGGCTATCGCCTATTGTTCGACACGCTTCCTCCCTTGACTGCATATCCCCTTCCGTCTCGTATTCCATTACGAACGGGTCATCTGTCAGCAATACAGTCCTCTGTGGACAAGCTGATAGAGAAGGCTGCAGTAATAGAGCTTCCGGTTTGGGATACAACACCCGGGTTCTATTCGCCGGTCTTTCTGGTCCCCAAGAAAGACACAAGGACTACCTCACTCCACCGCCACACTTCCGCATGGAGTCCTTCCGGTCTACCCGGACGGTACTCAAGCAAGGGGAATGGCTGACTTCTCTGGATTTAAGGGCTGCATACCTTCATATCCCGATACATCCGGAGGACAGGAAGTACTTGAGATTCATGGTCGGCAAACGACGCTTCCAAATTCAAGTGCTTCCGTTCGGCCTATCCACTTCCCCTTGGGTGTTCACACGAGTGTTTACACCAGTGGCACAATTCCTGCACAGTCTAGGTATAAAGTACCACTTTTATATCGACGACTCCCTGCTAAGGAATGCCTGCAAAGAGCAGTTAATCCTAGACACCCAGTTTGTCTTAAGGATATTGACTTCTCTGGGATACATCCCACACGAAGAGAAGTCAGAGCTGACTCCGTTTCAAAGGCGCAAATTTCTGGGGGTGGAATACGATACGCTTTTAGCTCTCGCCAAACCCCCAGAAGATCGTTGGCAAAAGATAACGAAGATACCTCAATTCCTCAAGTTATCTCAAGCCAGGGCTTTACACTTTGCTGCGATAATCGGCCTCTTGACGTCAACAGAGGACGTAACACCAAGAGGGCGGTTGCAGCTTCGTCCCTTAATGATTTACTTCAATCATCAATGTGTCGAAAGGCAGTTGAATCCGTGGATACCTGTAACATCGCTTGTCAAACAATGCCTCCAATGGTGGCTGGATCCACTCAACGTTATGCCGGGTGTGTCCCTACTTCCGTTTCGTCCATCACATCACCTGTTCACGGACGCATCTATGGAAGGATGGGGCGCCCACCTCAAGTCCAGGTCGATATCCGGGTTATGGACAATCGAGGAACGCTCGTACCATATAAACGTGTTGGAGTTTATGGCAGTGACACATGCCATCCGCACGTGGGTGAGCGTATTGACCGACAAGAACCTGCCAGTTGCGACGGACAACACATCAGTCGTGTCCTACATCAACAAGCAGGGGGGGACGAGATCTCCGCAATTACAAAGCCAAGCGGATATCTTTTTCGGTCTGTGTTGGGACAACAACATATCAGTGTTGGCCAGGCACATTCCGGGAATTCTGAATGTCTTTGCGGATTCGCTTTCACGACGGAATCAGATAATTCCCACAGAGTGGCAACTTCACCCAGCCATACTAAAACAAATAGCTCATGTCTGGGAGATGCCACACATAGATCTGTTCGCCACTCGGCACAACAATCTATTGCCCCTGTTCATGTCGCCGGTCCCGGATCCGTCGGCATATGCAGTGGACGCCCTATCGCAGGACTGGTCAAGGATGGTAGCATATGCGTTCCCTCCTCCAGCTATCCTAGCGAAGGTACTCCGGAAGATCCACGAGCACATTTGTGTCGTTTACCTGATTGTTCCGTGGTGGCCAGCAAGGCCGTGGTTCCCGGACTTACTGGATCTTCTGGTAGATGTACCAAGACAACTTCCGGTGTGGCACAATCTACTGCGCCAGCCCGGAACGTCGAAATTCCACAGCCAGACAGGACTGTTCCACTACCACGTGTGCAAGTGCTCAAGAGACACTTCGCTCAGGCGGGATTTTCAACGGAAGTTGGGCGCCGAATGGCACAATCAATTCGACCATCCTCTTCCGCTGTATACAACTCAAAGTGGGCAATCTTCGATCTTTGGTGTGGAGAGAGGGATATGAATCCATCCTGTGCCACTATCCCTGAAGTAGCAGAGTTCCTATTGCACCTGTTCCGGGATAGGGGCCTGGTACCCGCTACGGTCGAAGGTTATAGGGCAGCCATTGCTCAACCTATTCTTCTGGGTACTGGGAGTAATCCCTCGACTGATCCAAATTTATCTGCACTAATCAAGTCATACAAGATATCTGGTCAGTCGGCTGTTCCGAAATTACCTAAGTGGGACTTCGCCTTAGTACTTTGGCAATTAGGAAAGCCACCTTTCGAGCCAATAGAGGCTATTGATGTCAAAATGTTATCATACAAAACTTCGTTTTTGTTGGCTCTTGCCTCGGCAGCTAGGGTGTCAGAGTTGCATGCGCTCGATAGAAGGAATGTCAGACACTCTAGGGACTGGAGCAATGTAGTTCTCACAACGGTTCCTGAGTTTGTGGCCAAGAATCAAGCCCTCTACGATTCCATATCTCGAGAGTTCACAATTCCAGCCTTATCTGATTTCCTTTCGTCCGGTCTTGAATCAGACATGTTGATGTGTCCGGTTCGTGCACTTGCGTGTTACCTGAATCGTACAGAGGAGATCAGAGCGGGAAGGAGGCGTTTGTTTATCCCTTTTGATCCCAAAGCCAAACAAGAAATAAGCAAAAATACTATCTCAAGTTGGCTCAAAAGCACGATTCGGCTAGCGTACTCCACGGCTATGGATAGACAAGCCGCGCTTGTAAACGTTTCGGGTCACGAGATTAGGGCACTAGCGGCATCATGGCCTCTGTGGACTAACAGATCAGTGACCGACATTATGAGGGCGTGCTACTGGAGGTCAAACACGACATTTGCCTCTTTCTACCTCCGGGACATGACGTTAGCATGTGACGACCTCTATTCCATCGGCCCACTTGTGACCGCACAGCGGGTGTCTGTGGGACCGAGGCCAGCAAGATAGCAAGATAAAGTCCGGGCGTACAGTTTTAACCCTGCTTGCTGGTGAGTGCATTTTTTCTCTCGCTCCCTTTCGAAAAAAAGGGGGGGGCGTATTTTGCAACTCGACCTTGAAGTCAGAGTAGCGACAGAGGTTCCCTGTGTACCATAGGCATACAGGTTATTGCTGTTGTATGATCTCATGGATCCTCTTTGAGGTAGAAGATCGGTGATTTCTACTCTGTACTAGTCACTTGTTCATGGCATTTATCACTTACCACGGATTGTATCAGTTTGCCCACCTACCTTACGGTGGCATTCTATGCAAAGAGTGGAAGTGAGGTAAGTTTTCAGCGCAAATAACAAAAAAAATTCACAGGTAAATTTTCTGTTATTAAGCTAAAACTTACCTCACTTCCAGTGATGCCCACCCACCTCCCCTCTGTGATACATCCTAACCATGTATCGCAGTGGAAACAAGGAGAAATTATGGGTAAGTGAGCAGTCAGGTGACTAGCAGGGGAGAGAACTGTGTCATTCAAATTCTTACTGTATGATTTCATGTAGAACAAGAAATGCAAAGAGTGAAAGTGAGGTAAGTTTTAGCTTAATAACAGAAAATTTACCTGTGAAATGTTTTTATTTCGACCCCTGGCCAATGACACTTCAAGAATATATGGAAATAATTTGTTCAGGTGTCCAATGCTGCCCAGATAAAAATTTAAAGATCTAATTTTCCACATTACAAACACTTTGGGATCTGCTGAAGGCATTGTCATGTTGTAGATCAATATCAGAGTTTATAGACAAAATCCTCAAACTTATAGATTTTACTGGTTCCTTAGTTCAGATTAGTATCCGACCTTGAAGTACAGTAATGGACTGATTTACAGTATTTTAAAATGTTTGGCAAACTTGGGTGATTCAAGGGAGCTAACTGTGTGTGGTAAAGCAGTCTAAATCTCCAGGGCACTGTTGTTCTGCTGTCGGAGTAAACCCAGCTTGTAATGTTCCTGTCTATCAACTAGAGAATTTGATTTGACTTATCATGAGAATATAGTCACAACCGAATATAAATTAGGTTCACCAGTCTCATCCCTTCCCCTATCATTCCTTATTTTCGAAGTCCATATTTTCAATGTATTTTAATACATGTTCATGTTTGATTTTTGTTGAACAATGAGTGAATTAATTAATTGTTCACTAGTGTTGTATCACCCTGTGTGAAAGAATTGATATTTTTTTTGTGCTTTATGTTGGTTATTGTAGGCCTATTATCAGCTTGAACAGTTAAGTTGGTTTTCATGAAAAGGATAGGTGACATTTGGGAGAAGCAGTTTATTTTTTTATCTTAACTCAAACCCAGCAAAATCATATTCTTTACAGAAATATCAGCCTTGAACAAATTGGGATGTTCAAATGCTATGTGCTACCTGGCATATATTTCAATATTTTTGATGCATTTATAGGGAGGATTTGCTCTTGTAACAAAATCAAAATTATGTTTTGACACAATGTAAAGAAGTCTGGTTATTTCAAAGAAGCAGAATTGGTGTCTGTTTCATTATTGTGTTAAAACCGAAAATCCTCACTATAAATGCCTCAAAGTACAAAAATAGGCCAAGTAGCACATTTTGATCGACCACAAATCCATTTATATGGAATTAACCATCGCAATGTTTTTTAGGCTGATAATACAGTATGTAAACTTGTCAAAAAAGTAAAGAGGTTTTGTATTGAAACCCCCCCCCCACAGCTTTCATCACAAAAGGAACCTTTCTTATTTACAAGTAGCACGTTATATCCTTCATTTGTATCGTATTGGATTACAATGATTTTTCAGTAAAACCATTGACGAATGAGTTATGAATTCCTGAATGAGAAATTGTCTGCAGATGTAGTGTTGGTTGATTCTGGGCGTTTAACATCCTGCCAATGAATGTAGAATAATATGGAACAGGAATTGTATAATGTGGTACTGGGGTGTGTACAGGCTGGTATAGGAGTAGACAGTAGGGCTATAAAAAGCCCATTGACGTAGGTCTGAGATTACCAGCTGCTATAACACTGACATTTGTATGCCTACTCACAGATCACCAAATTGGGTCGTCCAACCTGTCCTTGTTTTACATACATAGCGGCACGGAAATATATGCAAAAAACGTGCCTCTGCGGGCGGCTTGGAGCTTAGCATTCCGAGACTATATCCTGTGTTTGGCAGTGTCCACCTATACACCAATCGCAAGCTAATGAGACTATTTATTTCCCTGTGTTTACTCTAGCAGTCACCAGCTAGTTTCACGTCTTCTTTCATTGTCTACTGGTATATAAAGCAATTAGTACTGAAATTCTGTTGATATTCTCTCAAAATTTGTGCCAAGAATAATAATATCGGGAATTGGAACTTGTGGGTGGTGATTATTAGATTTGTACCATGAAGTTTCAATCCTTATTTTCTTCGTCGATATTTACACCTGTATTCTCCCATTCTTTCATACAATAACATAATTTAGTGAACCAAGTTAGTGTTTACATGTATGTCTCATCATTGAGTTTGGACATAAATGTACAATAGATAAATCATTAAGTACACAGGATCTACCATATGGCAGACTGACTGACATGTGACTTGTGTAACATTTTCTGAATCTGTCAAACAATGGTCTGCCTGGCTTTACATTCGCCACTTCAAATTAGACTGCTGTTTTCTTTAGAGTTTATAATAACATGAAGGCAAAGTTAACCTGTACAAACAGGGCTTTAGATATCCCATATTTAGGCACAACATCTATTCGGCATGGCAGCATTTTTTCAGGCAGGGTGGTTCACTGGTTCAATACACAGTTTCCATCTTAATTGATAGAAATATGCTCAAAGTAGTGAAAATATAATTAAGTCCCCGAATTCCTGCAAAATAGGTAGATTTGACTCAAATATAATGCTCTAATGATAGGAATCTCCAGGAACATAACTCAAAATTGATTTTCAATTCAAGAAAATATTAATTTAAAAACATATTTGTTTATTTATGTTTTATTTTATTTAAATTTCTTTTCCTCTCTGGCACATTTGGGCACATCCTAAGTTGAGCACAGCGTTTGATGCCGTTATATGAGTGCAATTTAAATGCCTGGCCTGTTGATTTCATATTTTCCTGCAGTGCCGACTTGTTATTGAATGCCATGTTTCTACGAATAGTTTTCTACCAAAAAGATTAACATACATTTTTTGTAATATTGCAAAATGCTAATCTGTTCACGATGGAAAAGGACGATTTGTCACTTTTCCCATGGTTGAGAAATTATTCTAAACTGAAAATCACATTCACATGTACATGTATTGTTTTTATTCACATGTCTTTTGCTCAGTTCCACCGTGTACTTGTCAAAATATTTTAAATTCCGGAATTTTTTATCCCTGATTTGTGAAATGGATTTGTACAAATCTGTTGTGTGTACAGGATGCATTGCCTAAATATTGTGTATTAAATATTTGACTTTACCCATATTTGGGTTGATAGTCAGACTTACACGTTGTTTATTAAAACTGCAGAGCCATTGTATTCTCCGGTTTACACTGGCTTCCTCCACCATTCAAACTGGCTGTCACCATATGAGTGAATTAACCTTGATTTGCGACATTAAACCAAATCCCCCCTTCCCCTCATTGCATTGTGGCTTCCTGTGGCATTGAAAAAACCTACATTTAACATAATGTTAAATATTGCTGAGGTGAAGTGGATTTTTCTACAGAACTTGCCCCAGCATAACTCATTGTTGTGGCTAATTGAGGGGACTGATTATTAGCAGATATAGATATCTGAATTCAGATTATGCGATAATTTCAACAGGATTTAATGGATGACTTTTCATTTTGTATCACAATTTCCCAGTTGTACCAATGGGAGTTACTTCCCTTTGCCCTGTGGAGGAGACAGCGGTGCTGTGAACAGCTCGGAGACGAATCCAGTCCCAGTCAGTCTATACTCTAGCGCAGGACCCTATCTGACAGATCTTGTGGTGGAGGTGGATGCTGATTGGATAGTCGTGGACACGCCCCTTGTCATCGAAGCTGTAGCCAGTCTCCAGGGATTTGTTAACATCAGTGATGGTAGGTCTTCACATGTGATCCAGAAACCATTATGATTTATTTACTTCGAACTTGAGAAACTTTTTTCAGCTTCTGTATTCCTATCAGCCATACCTGGGGAAAAGTTATGCAAAATTCTTGATGTTTCTCATTATTACAAAGTACGGCTGGTCAATTGTGAGCATTTTCCTTGTGTTTGAGGATGTACATGTATTAGGTTGTAACATTTAACTTCTTGTGGTAGTTCAGAAGTCCAAAACATACATTTGTTTTACCATAAAAATGTAAATTTTATTGACACAAGACTATACTACACTATTTCTAAATGTCATTCAAAACATGTAATGTGAAATTTGTTTAGTAAATGATTCTAAGAAGGTGTCATTTTGACGTTGTCAGTATATTAAAAACCCATATAATAAAAACCCTAAATCTGATAAAAACGCATTTCGAAGCATTTCGTGTGTTTGCCTCGTCTTCCTTTCCGTTATAGCATACATAAGATTGGATTCAAATTGTTGCATTCTGTCAAGATAGATTTTCACCCCTAGCACCTAAACTTGACTTTGAAGTTGACCTTTGAGCAGTTGATCTAGTACATTTGGAGAATGTTTTGTCACCACAAAGCTATTTGTGGCAGTTTGATGTCTGCTCTAACAAAGGCCGACATGTGGTATCATTCTGAGTGGTATTCCCTATGACGTAAGAATGGGAGATCTCACTCTTGTTTCTTCTTCTCGTCCTTTTTGCACTCGACGTAATGATGCACATTTCTCAGTCACTTATACTCTAGCATGTCTAGTAATACTTGTTCATGTTGGATTCCATGCCATAACTCTAAAAACAAAGGGCGACGACCCGTTTTTTTCAGAAATGGGCGGCATATCTTTGCCTCGGTGTACCATGATCAGACATTATATAACTCTATTTAAATTCATTTCCCAGAGTTCATATTAGAAAGATTTACATGTATGATTTGTTCTGTCAGTAAATTGGGCACTCTTAGTGAGGTATTTGGCCTCCTACTATGATCAAAATGGCCCAAACAGCCACCTACATGTACTTTCCATGTAATTTCTATACCCGAAACACTAAAGGTCACTTATTATGACCGCGTACTTCCATGCCTTCCACCTGTTACTTCAAAAGTTAGTGATATCCCTGCTTATTCCTAATAATTCCTCTGGTATTTTTCCATTGAGAGTTTGAAATAAACTAGATAGCATGTGAATCCATGCTGAATAATCCCCTCAGTTTATTGTCCAGAAAATGGAGGGTTTAAACTATATTACATGTACAGGTAATTAACATATTCCTCCCTTTGAGTCCCAAGTAAATCTTCCAGTTTAGTCTTTCATTCTCTCTCCTAAATCACTCTCGCAATATACAGTGATCACTCTCACAATACAAGATATAAAGAAATGCTAAACAGCTCTCGCCAATTCTACAAACATGATCGAGACATCTTCATCAGATGCAAACAGACATTTAATCAGGACACATTTCCAGGCCTGCAAGTGCCTCCTGTATTTCCTATATTTTTTAGTCATTCCTATATTTTACTCAAAATCTCCTATATATTTTGCTCTGAAATGAGTCAAATTGGCATGAGGAAATACATTTCAGAAAATAATATATGAACACATTTAATTCTCTCTTTGTTCAACCAAGCTGCAGAACAGGTCTCCTCAATCACCATCACTATGACCGCACTCAGTGGAAATAATTTGATTAAACACCAGAAACTAGAAACATTTGGAACATACAATGTAGTAGTGACCTGTCTAAAACTCGGTTGATTCCTACATGTATATTTTATTAGGAAAATTCCTGTATTTCTCCTATATTTTGGCAAATTTTCTCCTATATTTTTACTGTGAGCCGCTTGCAGGCCTGCATTTCATTTGGAATTGATCAGTATACATGTTTGGGGCATGCATATCCACAATTTCCTCATGATTTGAACCAATAGAACAATCAAATTGTAATGTTTCCTCATACATTTATCACTGTTATGAAGCAGGAAATATTCAGTATAATAAATTGACAGTTGTGAAAATAGGATTGGATTTCATCAGAGAATCCTCCATATATGGCTGCCTTCCTGTTCTTTTTTATTGTACGCATATTAACTTAGTTTCTTCCATGTAAAACATAATAGTCAATCTTCTACATAGACTCCATCATTGATATTATTGTATATATACATGTATATAAGACTCATTAAAATTAACAGTTTGTTTATCATTACTGCCAGCGCGTAGTTTTGACCCCCACCCCGAAGATTTGTTTTATTTAATAATTTGTTGTGCAGTGTCAAGTTGTTATAGCAACATGTCTACAAGTATGGACTGTCTCACTTCATCAGCTCTAGCTAATTTATGCTGCTATGGTTGTTCATGCTTCAAAAATAATTTAGAGAACAACCATATTTTTATATATTTATAAGAGCAAACAGAATTAACAGCTCATCCGTTGGCTTGTGTTGACGCATATTTCATAACCAGATTACCTTGTGTCCAACTAGAAATAGAACTTAGAATAAAAACTAAAATCTGCCGACCTCTCCCCATGTCCTGGCAAGCGGGTGAGGATAAACAAATCATTAAGTTTATTAGGACTAATGTTGGGTTGTTAATCGACTGAACACTGTATCGGTTCCATTGTTACATGTGTATATGATATATTGACTTTTGTTACAGAATGGGCGGGTACAAGTCGTTCAGGGCTAAACTCAGAGTTTACATGGACCATTGCCGGGGAGGTCCGTGTTGAAAATATAACGGCGTTGGCAAAACGTCACCGATGTCGAATACCTTTCACTTTCACACAACCTGGTGATTACATCGTTGGTGAGTTATCATTTCATTGTTCAATATTTTGTTTTTCAGCTCTTCAAACAGTTGGACAAATTTGGCTTGCAAACATTGAACATACAAAATTTTACCGGCAAGACTTCATACATTTATTTGTGGTCAGCTTATTTTTGGTCTGTGAACCTTGAATGCATAATATTTGATCAGCTACATCTGCATAGACCATTTCTACATGTCAGCTTTCTTAAATAATCAGACAAGGCATTTGTTTTCTTGTAAAGAGTCAATGGACAACCATGTAGCTGTATTTTAGGAAGGAAACAGGACTGAGTTGTTGATCAAGTTAATATCCTGGACAAAAGACTGACCATACAACTTGAAGCAGATGCTTTGTCAGTTATTTTTACTCCTCAGCCCATATGGGCTAAGAGTATTGTTATGAGCATGTACGTCTGTCCGCCGTCCCCCTGTCTGTCTGTTAACTTTTTGCGTCTTCACCATATCCCCTAAAATGAATCAAGGAAGATCACGTAAAAAAAGAGTAAGTATATCTTGTACATGTGTATGACATCTATCCATGTTCCGTGGCC
>JAVTVY010056524.1:0-31521 GCA_036873755.1 Hanleya hanleyi
GAAATGTCCAGAAGCAGTTGTGAAACTGGGGCCGAGCAGCGTGCGTTGTTTGTTGGACAGTGGAGCGCAAGTTTCAACGATTACGGAAGCCTTCTTCTTGAAGCACTTGGTTCGTGAAGGTGAACTCGTTGATGTGTCTTCATTTATCCACATAGCAGGAGCTCAGGGTATGGATGTTCCCTACATCGGGTATATAGAGTTGGATGTAGTAGCCCTTAATCACACATTCCCTAGGATGGGATTCCTTGTTGTGAAGGATCCAGTTGATACTCCACTAGCACGAAAGAAAATTGACTGTCCAGGTGTTCTTGGGGCTAATATCTTCAATCATATCATTGCAAGACTCGGATCGATAGACGGTCCGATTTTCCTGCGGAAACTCTCGAGAAGTGATTAATCTACTTGGAGCCAAGCATTGGCTCTATTCAGTGAAACAACGGAAACCAGTTGTGATGTTAAGGATGTACTGTGTCGGGTGCGTGTGTTGTCCAGAGGACCTATTCTCATACCAGCACGTACTATCAAGATGGTGGAAGGTTCGGCGATGCCAGCAGGAAAAGGAGCAACTTACGAAGCACTGCTGGAATACCATGAAGGTTATGCCTGTCCACTTCCGAAGGGTTTAGCCCTCGGTCCGTCTCTTGTTGTAGTTGGGCACAACGGGAGAATACCAGTACAGATTGCTAATTTAGTGACGTCGACCAGTATCTGAACCCAAGAACAACTGTTGGAATTCTGAGATCAGCGACTCCTAGTTGTAGTGTTGAAATACAGGAAATCAACATGTGTGAGGTTGTGGTACAGCCTGTGGGTGATAATGTGGACAGATCAGTATTGGACAATCTTATCTCCAGGATGGATGTCGGGGATGGTTTGGACTGTGAACAGCGTGAAGCTGTGGAAAACGTCATCTCGAAGTACATGGATGCCTTCAGTATGGCAGATGACGACATCGGATTCTGTGATCAGATTTCCCATCGAATTGTCACCGTTGACAACCGTCCTATTAAAGTCCCGCACAGACGGGTGCCTCCTCACCAATGGAAAGAGGTTAGAGAATATTTGGAGAGCGCTTTGGACCGGGGTATCATTAGAGAGTCATCGAGCCCTTTTGCATCACCAGTCGTGCTTGTGCGCAAGCGTGACAACAGCCTTCGCCTTTGTGTGGATTACAGGGCCTTAAACCAGAAAACTCACAAGGATGCCTACCCTCTGCCGAGGATTGAGGAGGCGTTGAATGGCGCCAGGTATTTTTGCAGTCTGGATCTCGCCCATGGTTTCAACCAGATCCCAGTAGCTGAACAGGACATAGAGAAACCCGCTTTTAGGGTGGGTACAGGTGGATTGTACGAGTATCTTAGGATGCACTTCGGGCTATGCAATGCCCCCGCCACCTTTATGAGACTTATGGACAAAGTCTACGGCGACCAGAACTTTCAAACTGTCTTAATATATCTTGATGACATTCTCGTTTTTGGGTCCACATTTGCTGAAACATTGGAAAGACTTGACATGGTTTTAAGTAGACTGTCTTCCTATCACCTGAAAGCAAAACCAGAAAAATGTTACCTGTTTAAGGAACGACAGCGATATCTGGGCCACGTCATCAGTAGAGACGGGATATCTCCAGATCCAGAGAAGATAAAGGCTGTGATGGATTGGAATGTCCCGAATTACAAGCGTCTAGTCCGTCATTCATAATCCAGCCGTCGTCCATTAGAGAATATCCGCGTCCATAATCCAAAGACCTATTCCATTTCCATATAACAGTATTAGCACCAAATTCAAAAAGACAAAAGTATACATAAACATAGGCTTGTTTCCTGCAAGAGAGAAGCGGTCAACAATTTTCAATGATGCCGGCAAGACATCATGATGTTCCAAAATATCAAATCCGTACGCTGATCAGTATTCTTAATCCATAATATTCGTTATAGAGTCGTCATCTAAAAATGATGTACTCAGCCACGCTTTGATTGTGACTGTTCATATGAGTACCATGAGGATCTTGAAGTACATGGGCTCATACGGCCCCTAGCCCCGGGTTAAGCGGAATTAGACACATGTTACGAAACGTAGCGCCATAGATCTTGCACGCTACGTTCGTATTTTGCTATCAGCATGCGATATGTATCGCCAAATTTGAGAAACTTTGAGTGGAGGCGCTTGGTGGAATAGCCCTGTTTTATAAGTTTCTGCAACAATGTTTTGTGACGTTGATTAAAATCATCACATTTAACACAGGATCTAGCAAATGCTACTAAGCGAGATATGTGTACGCCATATGCAGGTCCCACTGGAATATTACTATCCAGAAAGGGATAGTTTACGATGTCGAAATTGTAATCATCTCTTTTGTCATAAAGTCGACGAGAGAGAATGCCCGCTTCATTTTTATAGAGGTAGAGATCTAAATAAGAGACGCAGCTGAGAGGTTTTCTTGGCATTTCTGGATATTACAGAAGGTTCATTCCTGGTTATGCTAAGATCGCCGGACCACTTCATTCACTGGTTGGTGAACTCAGCAAGAACCCCAAACAACGGAAGGGTCAAATTCCATGGGACGCTGTCTGTCAAGCAGCTTTTGATGAACTGAAGAGAAGCCTTTGTTCTGCTCCATTGCTGGGTCACCCCGATTTTAGTTGTCCATTTGAACTGGAGATCGATGCTAGCCTGTTGGGCTTGGGGGCCGTACTTTCACAGAAGCAAGCAGATCGGAGGGTGGTGATTAGCTATGCCAGCAGAGGCCTTAGAGATAATGAGAAAAACCTTCAAAATTACAGTAGTATGAAACTGGAGCTGCTCGCGCTCAAGTGGTCGATAACAGAGAAATTCCGAGACCTACTCATCGGGCAGAATTTGTCGTATATACCGACAACAATCCTTTGAGCTACTTCAACACTACCGCTAAACTAGGTGCTGTAGAGTCCAGATGGGCTGCAGAACTGGCGCAGTTCAATTTCACTATCAGATATAGATCTGGCAAATCTAATCGTAATGCGGATGCTCTCAGTAGGAAAACTGAACATGGAAAGGAGCCACATTGTGCCCGGTTCGAAGAAACTGTAGTAGA
This sequence comes from Hanleya hanleyi, assembly GCA_036873755.1. NCBI lineage: Eukaryota > Metazoa > Mollusca > Polyplacophora > Lepidopleurida > Hanleyidae > Hanleya > Hanleya hanleyi. Next base: position 3,074 of record JAVTVY010056524.1, read on the forward strand.
GTTGGCTGGAACGTCGGCAGGATTCCCCCGATCCATAAGGCAGAAGTTTCACGAATCCACATGTATCGCCTGGGACAGAGAAATCCAGGTTCGGTCTGAGAGGTCTGCTGCGGGTGCAATGTCAACATTCCCATCTATTCCCCGGACAGAAATAGCTAAACTACAGAACTCGGACCCAGTCATCGGAAGAGTGCGCCATTTCTGGACATTGGGACATCCCCCAGCAGCACGTCTACGGAGAAAGGAAACTGGTGATGTACGGAAACTCCTGTGTTGTTGGAAACAGCTATTCGAAGATGATGGTGTGTTGTACAGAAAAGTAGTAATTCAAGGGATCGAAACAAAGCAGCTTGTTCTCCCGCAGGTGCTGAAGAAACAAGTACTGGAGTCTGTACACGATAATGCTGGGCACCAAGGGCCAGAGCGTACCTTGCAGCTGGCATGAGCCAGGTGTTATTGGCCAGTATTGTCAAGGATATTGAGGTTCACTGCCACAGTTGTTCACGCTGCACTCTAGCTAAGGCAGGCAAGAAAATCCACTCCACAATGGATTCATTAACGGCGAAGAGGCCCCTGGATGTCCTGGCTATGGACTTCACTGTTCTGGAACCTGGAATTAGCAGGATAGAAGATGTTCTCGTCCTTACCGACGTGTTCACTAAATACACACAAGCAGTCCCTACAAAAGATCAGACAGTCAAGACTGTAGCATCCGTTCTAGTAAAAGAGTGGTTTGTTCGGTTCGGTGTTCCCCGGCGACTTCACAGTGATCAGGGCTCAAGTTTTGAGAATCAAGTGATTCAGGAACTTTGTAAATTGTATGGGATCGAGAAGTCGCGAACAACGCCCTATCACCCCCAGGACAACGGCCAGTGTGAGCGATTTAATCACACCATGCACAACTTACTCTGTACTTTGCCATCTTCGAAGAAGCAGCGTTGGCCGGAACGCCTGCCAGAACTGGTTTACATCTACAACTGTACGCCTCATTTGACAACGAAATACTCACCTTACTACCTCATGTTTGGGCGGGAACCAAAGCTCCCAATCGATAAACTGTTGGGTTCACCGGAAGAGGATTCTCAAGGAACGGTAGACGAGTGGGTAGAAGATCACTTCAAGAGACTTAGAGAGGCTTACAACGAAGTGACAAAGAACACCGAGAAGTGCGCCAGCATGAGACAGGAGAGAAACAACAAAACTGTGAATGACATGGGTCTTCCACTGGGAGCAAGTGTCTTTGTGCGCGACCGAAGTTTAAGGGGTCGACATAAGATACAGGACTACTGGGGATCAACACCTTACAAAGTTGTCGGCCGCCCAGATCCTGTTGGGAGTGTATATGTTGTTGAGCCCGTGGAGGGAGATGGTCACAAGAAAACCTTGAACCGGGCTGATCTGTTGGATACTCGGGAGTTGGTAGTGGAAACAGAAGAACCAACTGAACCAGAGGATGTTGCTAGCATTGATCCTACAGAGGATAATGAGGAGCAAAGCTCTGAGACTCTCCAAACGTAGACACTGTGGATGAGACATCTCGCTTGCGAGGTAGAACTTTCGACATAGCAGGGGAGCATGTCCCCCAAGTACGAGATCATCCGTCTGAAGATACCTGTGATTCTCCAGCTGTGCGCCGCTCGATGAGGTCTACCCGTGGACGACATTCGAACCTGCATAAGTTACCAAAAACTGTTGGTGCTCAACAGGACGTAACAACTGGGATGACCGTTAGTCCAGATTTTCTCGGGAACATCAGTAGATCACAGTTGCTGCTGTTGGAATTATTGACCGGTGTGAAACACTAACTGCATAGCTGTACTAGGAACAGTGTACGAGTTGTCGGGACGACACCTGTCTAGCAGGGGAGTGTGTGAGACTGAATTTGTGACATTGATGTTCTTGCATCAGAGGTACATTCCGCCCTCTGGAATGGCTTCCGAAGCTGTGTTGTCGCAAAGTCCCGAAGCTCTATTAAACTAGTATCATGGTTGTTATTTTTTATTGTAAATATTATCTGAAGTATTTTCTTGTTAAATGTGTAACTTCAGACGATTCACAGAGACTCGGGTCTAGCTAGTCCTGTAAATAGTGTTATTTGGTGCCTGTTCGGTAGACTCCGTCTCGACGCACATGGTCACCGACTGTACAAGCTGGTTGTGCGTCGTGCATCTGTTTGGTGAATTTTGATACATCGACGGCATTACCAAGCAGGTAGGATACGATATTCAGACTGGCGAATGTACTGGACAATTAGTTAGAGTAATATCAGATCTCATAAATGCTTTTCAAAGATTTGTTAGCATATTTTCATCTGTTGTTGTTGTTGTTAGCTATGCCAACTGCATGGAATGTTCACATGATAATTCGGAACGATCTAGGTCTTTGAAAATACCCTCGGATGACATTTGCTATTTCAATTACCGATAACATCTTAGCACTGTTAGAGAATATTCTGTGATTCTGTCAAACTATATTTAGAGAAAGTATGTAATGAATATATTTGTCAGAGTAAATCCTACGTTGCTCATTCGTTAGATTCACTAGATGAACTCCGGGTAGGGACTTATTGATTTTGCCATGAAGAGCAGCCTCCCCTGATTCATACAAACGTTGATTGTCATATTACTGCAATGTAATAGGGTGGTATTTTGTTCTTTACACAGACTAATGCATTGATGAATCAACTGTAATTGTTCACTTGCTTGTGATTAACAGATTACCATTGTCATGGGTAAGTCGATGCTTAGCTCTATGCCTGTATTAATTAATGCATTATTAATTAATTAATAAGTAATATTTCATTGAATAATCATATACTGGTCTACATGGCATAAATTCTGGTCAGTGATTAGACTGTGATTTGTGTATTTTGATTAATGTTAATTATGATATCTTGTCTGATCAATAGGTAATTAGTCCTATGTAGTCACATTTAGTCACAGCGACTAGTCATCATTGTTTACCTTACTGATGTGAAAATTATGTGATTTTATTATCACATTGTTTCATTTTATTTCGTGTAACTAGGCGGGTATGGTATCCGGTGTACATGTATACCATGGTGTTGTATGGTTCTGGGTTGTGATCCCAGGGATGGATAGCTATGCTAGGGGTGAGTGCATAGTTAACTTTAATTGCTATGTACACTGTAAATATTGGTATTTAACTGTGAACACCTACACTGTTATGATTGTGTTCAATTGTAAACACCTACACTGTAAACACTTGGGTTTAATTGTATACACCTACACTGTAAATTCTTGTGTTACAAAAGTAAACAAGAGCATAACCTTATGTTATGGCTGCTTGATGTTACCATCAACATCTGTAAAGCATTCCAGATAATCAATTCATATGTTAAGCTCTCAGATTAAATAATTATCCTTAAGCTGGAATTATTTACTCATTTAATTAGTCTGAATCTAATTAAGGATAGTTCATTTTCCATATGCCATCAATGTATTTTATTGTTCAAAGTTTACATTTCAATTAATTCAAGTTCATGTTGGTAAAATATAATTGAGCGTTGGCTTGCCATTATAGTGAAGAGCTATACCATACATTGGTCACTGCTGAGAATGAGATTATGTACAAATGATTGAGAATGTGATTATCATATACATGTATGAGCCATTCAATATCTTAACTAGTAGAGTCGCTCTCTGTCACATTACAAATGTCTGATAGCTAACTCTTGTTATGATTTACTTTTACTCAGGGTTTCTTAGTGGCTTCATAAGCGGCTTCAATAACTTCAACAACTGCTTGTCATCGACATCCTCTTCCAATGCAACTCTGGTACAACTTACCACGTGCCTAGAGTAATAAAGATGAAGTAACCCTCAACATCGGTGTTTGTCAATTCACTCAGGTCACACTGGTCAGAAAAAGAGAAGAGTCTATATGTACAGTCAGGAGGTGTCACTGCACTGTAAATAAGTTACTTGCACAGCCTGCACAGCACGGGGCCTCGACTGCAACTGACCCTGGCTCGACCACCCTAGTAAGCGGCGGGGTTACTGCAAGCTTCTAAATACCTCTGTAAGACGGTGCTCCTAGTCTGAAAGGAGGAACGTCCGGAACAACAACAACAGCAATATAGCGGATTAACTTGTATACAGTTTTGAAAAAACTTGAACCACTTGCATCACTTATCATATTTGTTAACATGAGACGTTCCATGGGTAGAAATCACCTCCAGAATTTGTAACGAAATGTGCACGTGGCCGGTTAACAATTTATGCAAGAAGTGCTTGTCCGTAAGAACTTCTTTTTTTGATGACATTTTGGGGTCATCTTTGGGAATGCGGAATAGCATAACATGAGAAAATACAATATAGATAGCGAAACGACAGCCTACTTTCAAAGTCCCATAGCTCAACACAAATCAGTCATACAGCCATTATTCAAATATTGTCATAATGGAAATGATTTGAAATAAATAAACATTACATATGCGCATAATTTTCACTTGGTGATTTAAATTTATGGAGACTGCGCATGATAACACCATTTTACCGCCCATTTCCAAGTTAGCAGAAAGAAGTGACAAGACCAGAGAGCGGCAACGTACATTGAACATGAAAGCGACACAGCCCGGCTGGACTGCTATTCAAAACATAAAACTCAGCTGGTGTGAGCGCTGGCCAGTCAGTCCTGACTTATGGAATTGTCTCCTTCTGTTTATACTTCCATGTCCGGATCGAGGAGGTTGGAAAGGAAGACCTGTAATGACAGCCAAATCATACGATATTATCAATTATCAATACGATATTAAGATATAATTCGATGATCGCGGTAGCAGATCCCTGATTTACAAATTACGCTTACGTGTACCCTTATAGTTACCTTTAAATCGGAGTCCAATATAATAAAACGAGAGATCCTGAAGGATCTTGGCGCCCACCATTGTCCGATAATTGTAAGAGGATCTTTTTGTCCATTGTTACTAAGACGATTGAGTTGTAATTTTGTTTACAGAATTTCGAATCTGATTGAAAAAGATCGAAAAAGGGACATTGGAAAACACCAAGATATAATCTTTCTAAGTTTCAGGAGTTTCAAGATTTCTAGAAACTGTACTTATGTCGGTTGTTATAGTACAAGGGAAATGAGCAAAGTTAGTCTGAAAGTGAATGTACATGTACGGAGGATCCTTCGTCTTTTTTTTTTTGCACGTGTCATCATTGGGTACTGGAAGCGAAGAAAAATCTCTTTGACATTTTGGCATACTTAAGATATTATAATTAGGAACGAATGTTAATTCTGTTCTGTTTGCTAGACTAGTTTGAGATATCTCTTTTAGGATACCATGCTCGAAAATAGTAAGATGGTACAATACTTAATACTGTAGGGATCCGGTCCACGCAGTACTGTTGAAACTTCGAATTTGAAAGTGTCTGAATCCTGATTATTTCCCTTGGATCGAAACATGCAGTAGTTTACAGTTGTCGAGTTGTGACATTGTGTCACAAGAGTGACGTCCCTTCATGTAGCTGACCCGCCAACAGACGAGAGGGTGGGGTAGTTCACTTGCAACTGCATGGACTAAAGAAAACCGATTTAAAATTTGGAGAAATACATTTTAATTCCCAATTATTTGAACTCCTTGATATGGAAGGCGAAGATATGGATATTCTGTATAGTCAATATATAGAATATGCCACACCGTTTGATCCGCCGACTCTTGTGATGCAACGTCACAACTCGGGAATACCGTATTAATTGGATTTTCGAATCGGACCAAAAAAGGTATCTTGCACAAGTAGGCCCCATGTGAGACCTGTGTACCAAATTTCAGAAAGATCCCTGAAATATTTCCTGAGAATTCACGATAACAATGTTTCAAGGGAAAATTAAAAATGGCCACCTGACAGCCATATTGGATTTTCGAATCGGACCAAAAACGATATCTTGCACAACTGGGCCACAAGGGGAATCTGTGTACCAAATTTGAGGAAGATCCATGGAGTACTTCTTGAGAAATCACAATAACAAAGTTTCACTGGGAAATCCAAGATGGGCGCCTGGTGGCCATATTGGATTTTCGAATCGGACCAGAAAATGTATCTTGCACAACTAGGCGACAAGGGGAACCTGTGTACCAAATTTGATAAAGGTCCATGCAGTAGTTTCTGAGAAATCGCAATAACAAAGTTTCATGGGGAAATCCAAGATGGCCGCCTGCTGGACATATTAGATTTTGGAATCGGACCAGAAAAGGTATGCTGCACAACTGGACCACAAGGGCAACCTGTCTACCAAATTTGAGAAAGATCTAGGCAGTGCTTCCTGAGAAATCACGATAACAAAGTTTCATGGAAAATCTAAGATGGCCGCCTGGTGGCCATATTGGATTTCAATTTGAACCGAAAAAGGTATCTTGCACAACTAGATCATAAGGTGAACTTGTGTACCAAATTTGAGAAAGATCCATGCAGTACTTCCTGAGAAATGACGATACCTAAGTTTCCTGGAGAAATCCAAGATGGCTGCCTAGTGGCCATATTGGATTTTCGAATCGGACCAGAAAAGGTATCTTGCACAACTAGACCCCAAGGGGAACCTGTGTACCAAATTTGAGAAAGATCCATGCAGTAGTTCCTGAGAAATCGCGATAACAAGGTTTCATTGGGAAATCCAAGATGGCTGCCTGGTGGCCATATTGGATTTTCGAATCGGACCAGAAAAGGTATCTTGCTCAACTAGACCCCATGTGGGACCTGTGTACCAAATTTGAGAAAGATCCATGCAGTAGTTCCTGAGAAAACGCGATAACAAGGTTTCATGGGGAAATCCAAGATGGCTGCCTGGTGGCCATATTGGATTTTCGAATCGGACCAGAAAAGGTTTCTTGCACAACTAGACCCCAAGGGGAACCTGTGTACCAAATTTGAAAAAGATCCAAGCAGTAGTTCCTCAGAAATCGCGGTAACAAGATTTCATGGGGAAATCATAGATGGCTGCCTGGTGGCCATATTGGATTTTAAAATCGGACCAGAAAAGGTTTCTTGCACAACTAGACCCCGAGGGGAACCTGTGTACCAAATTTGAAAAAGATCCAAGCAGTAGTTCCCGAGAAATCGTGGTAACAAGGTTTCATGGGGAAATCCAGGATGGCTGCCTGGTGGCCATATTGGATTTTTGAATCGGGCCAGAAAAAGTTTCTTGCACAACTATACCCCAAGGGGAATCGGTGTACCAAATTTGAAAAAGATCCATGCAGTAGTTCCTGAGAAATCGCGGTAACAAGGTTTCATGGGGAAATCCAAGATGGCTGCCTGGTGGCCATATTGGATTTTCGAATCGCACCAGAAAAGGTTTCTTGCACAACTAGACCCCAAGGGGAACCTGTGTACCAAATTTGAAAAAGATCTACGCACTAGTTCCGCGAGAAATCGTGGTAACAAGGTTTCATGGGAAAATCCAAGATGGCTGCCTGGTGGCCATATTGGATTTTCAAATCGGACCAGAAAAGGTTTCTTGCACAACTAGACCCCAAGGGGAACCTGTGTACCAAATTTGAAAAAGATCCATGCAGTAGTTCCTGAGAAATCGCGGTAACAAGTTTTCATGGTGAAATCCAAGATGGCTGCCTGGTGGCCATATTGGATTTTCGAATCGGACCAGAAAAGGTTTCTTGCACAACTAGACCCCAAGGGGAAACTGTGTACCAAATTTGTAAAAGATCCATGCAGTAGTTCCTGAGATATCGCGGTAACAAGAATTGTTTACGGACGGACTGACGGACGACGGACTGCCGGACGATGGACGGACGACGGACCACGGACGAAAAGTGATTTGGACAGCCCACCATCTGGTGATAGTGGGCTAAAAAAAGATATATACCCGGTACAATTATTCGCAAATGCCATATCCAATTCGCGAACAGGCCTGGTCGCGGTCACAGTCTGGTCACGACCGGCCCTTCGTGGTCAGGTCCATCGTCTATATTCCTTCCCCTGCTGGTCTTCGCCCACTTCCGGCTGAGGACTTCCCATCTCCGTCGTGTCTAGGTACACGATCTGGCCCCTTCGTGGCTAAGTCCGGCTTCTATCTTCCTTCCCCAGCTCTTCTTCCACTCGCGGGCTGTATGGACTTCTCGTCTTCGTCGTGGCTGGGTACACGACCTGACCCATCCAAGCGTTGGTATCTGTCAATGGATTCGGACGGCGTGGACAAGACAGTGCTCTCACAGTACAAAGGCTTCTACGGCACCGGCCAGTCTCCCCGTAGAACACCGCAAGACAGGTCAACTGCACGGCTAACCACGACAACAGACGGCACTCCTTGTAGGAATAGACCCCATTCTTCAGCGACCCCGCTCAATAGCGACTCACTCCGCGGCCCGACTCAAAGGACGAATCATCAAGCCCGGAGATCACGGCTACACAGTCCACACACGGTCTGACGATACGGACATCGATATCACACGGTGAATGAGCAGGCACCTGGTCTAAGAACCCTCTTTACCCACTACTGTATGAAACAATATTAATAAATGGATGACAGTTAACTATATGACGTCTACACAAGTTTGTGGGAGACTGCATGTATATGGGTGCATGAAAGGATAGACCTTAACCTGAAGTCGGCGGTCACCCAGTATAGGTAATATTTATGAATGACAAACCCCGGAGATTTGTGTGTGTAATCGTAAAAAGATGGCAGCTCCTAGCCTAAAGCCGGCGAGCTGGATCTCTAAGTAAATGAGTGGATAGGTAGACCCTAGCCTGAATCCGGCGGTCGCCCAATGTATGAATATCAAGTCCTAGCCGAGGCCTGTGGCGTGTGTGTAGTCATGAATGAATGCCAACTCCTAGCCTGAAGCCGGTGAGTTGTGTGTATACGAAAACGTGTGCGCGGACAATTGTTTGTGTTGGGCCTAGGATCAATTCAGTATAACATAAGCCTCTTTACATTCACCGGGGCCAATGCCACAATTCCCTACCGGCTGCAGCTATAATCTGAAGTGAATAATCTCAGGCTGTCGCAGTCTTCTCGATCCGGTCTTCCTCATGCCCTGGCCGGCCCCAAATATTTCCCGGGGAAGCTGATCGTCTATACTGTAATGCACAGAGCTAAACTTGCACGACTGTGCAATACGGTCGAAACAGGTAGAGATGGATGTAAAGTACACACTGGCCGCTAGTCGTCTATACTTACTCTCCAGAGCTAAACTCGCACGACTGGGCAAAACGGTCGAGACAGGTAGATATAGAGACAAAGTACTTTACGGCCCGGACTTCTGTATTCTTTCTTTCCCCAATTTCCCACAAAACTCTCCGTCACTCGGTGTCCCACTTTACAGGACTCCTCGATCAGATATCTGAACTTCCCTGAGAAAATATGTCTGTGGACCCTAATTAAACCCTAATTCGAGACAGACTTAACCTGTAAAGTTCAGCCGCCAACTCTATTTAGTAAATTTACACGATGACTTCAACGTTCATTGGCACGCCTCTGCATTTAGGCTGGCTGACGTCACAAAAATGGGGTTTTCCCTAACAGCGAGCGAAGCCAGCTGGCCTACACTGTCACTTCTATCATTCCGCCTGATCGTTTGAGGTAATTGCACCGGGATTTCGAGGCACTGTCTGTCTTCTGGATCATCGTAGTTCATCCTAGGAAAGTTCCATCATTAAATTCACTCAGAAAGTATGCCGCACCCATTTTATTCACCTAAACACAAGTTATTTTCGTTATCGACTGTCACGTATCAGTCAGGAATGTCAGCTGTGATTATAAAGGGGGAACCACACACGACTTTTGTTACATATATATTTGACAAAAAAGTCACAAATATTTTGAATGTATGTCAAAGATCTGACTACGCACACAGGAGCTCTATTCAGACTGTTTGAATTGATGAAATCCAGGATGAAAATACGTTAACAAAAAATAAACATACGTCGTGACGTCTGCTATTTGCATTTACGCAAAAAGTAATAAGGAAAGTAAATCCGCTTAAATTCTCAATGGCAAGCCAAGACTGAAAACAAAAATCCACCCTTATTTATTAATCGTAATTTTGTGCTTTCATCAATTGTTTAGTGTCTAACAAGGTTACCGCTGTAGTGTTAGTGGAGCGATGATCGACTCGAAACGGTGCCGAACTCGGAGTGTGAATGATGTATACATATGTGGGAGGTCTAGAGAAAGGTACTTTGAGCAAATATAAACGCATGGGGTATCATCTTGAAGCTCGCATACTGCACTATACGACGGGTATGGTGACCAGTACCATGTGGCTGTCGCGCCATCAGTAAGAGAATAAGTAAGAGAAAGCGCAGATTGCTCGGATGCGCGCACTCGAAACTAGGCGCATATCTACATCCTTATACGTTAGATCATAGTGCTAGGGGAAGAATTACAAGCGTCTAGTCCGTCATTCATAATTCAGCCGTCGTCCATTAAAGAATATCCGCGTCCATAATCCAAAGACCTATTCCATATGACAGTATTAGAACCAAATTCAAAAAGACAGTCATAGTATACATAAACATAGAAGCGGTCAACAGTTTTCAATGAAATCTCGCTATGTACAAGGTCCTGGGCGTCCTAGGTCCAGAGATGCGTGGAGCAGACTCTTCCAACAGATTTTGAAAGCTTACAAGCTGTTCATCTTTCAGCTACAAAGAGACTGAGGCGTGGAAAGGTTCAATCGGACGCGCAATCGTACGTACAAATATTTCACTACCAATAATACAAGTACATCAATATGCTCCCCCATCTCGTCGAGGGTTACAATCAGGCCCATCATCGCAGTATTCAGAGAACCTCCATCAGTATCACCAAGCAAAGCGAAGCCCAAGCCTGGGCTGTCTCGCATTTTCCCAAACCCCAACGCGCATTTGCGATTAAACGCCGTGTACCCGGGTACCCGCCGGAGAATGAACTGGAATTACAACACATATAAGGGAAGTGGGAAGAGGTGCCGACATACTGACTGCGTCACATGACTCCACAGAATAGTCTTCTGGTTAACCTATTCTAAAGCACATACCAAGAATCTAACGATTCATGATATGTGTTGTATCTCAAGTACGCTTTTGATGGGGAACGTTTGAAAGGGACATTTTACCAGAAGGATTTACAGTCCTGTGTAAAAAAACCCCACAAGACTACTGCACCGTGGAACGGACTCTAAAAAACAAACGGCGTCGGGGCAGCACGGTATGCCTCGTGAACTGACAAGGCTGGCCGGGTTCGTTTAATTCCTGGATACCGGCAAACCAGGTGAAACGAATATAAAGCACAATTCCAACCGAGTTGAGTTCATTTTACCCTCAGACATCAATAGAAGACGACTGAAGCTGAAACTCAAAACCAGAAAAGGAAAAGTGGGTGCTTTGATCACTATCTTAGCCCTCCTGTGTTTGTGTGTGGGAAACGGGGGGGGGGTGTACGACGTGAAGCCCTCATCTCTGTACTCAGTCAACCGAGAACGACATACTGTCCAACAGCGACATCAACCTACACTGGAGAACGGTAACTTAGACACGGAGCATCGCTCACTGGTACCCACGCTCCCCACCTCTCAATCTCAGCCGCAGGCGATCACGACCCAGCCTATCACGATATGACCGACTCCCGGATCATCCTGAACACCTCGTGGGCATGTACCAGAACTATGAGAGCGAGTTAACACGTCAAAGGATACAACTCGAGCGATGAACCCCCGGTAGCAACATTATTCACCTGCCTTATCGCGGGTTCGACGGGGTCAGACAAGATCATTTCATCCAGAAGCTCGTCATGCTGACTGCATGCTTGCTCAACCCATTTCCCGGGCCGTGTGGTGTTATGGAGAATGAAAGACGGCGTATACGACGATGCCCAACCTCACCTTTGTTGAAGGTCTTCACATGCCAACGCGCTAACGTTGTTGCGTCACCGCAGGACACAGCCCGCCCCTAGAAAGGCAGGCTTTTGCACAGGGATTGAAAGACATGCACATTTCATAAGAAACTCTTGGACGACTATTAAAACGGGAACATGACGAGGAATACATCAGTCGTCATGTTTTACCTCACATTGCTTTGTAATAGCTCAGCCAAGCTCTTTCCTGACTAATCTTCAACTCATCCCGCCACCTTGGATGGCGGGGATATGGGCTGATGAATATTCAGCATACGTGATGCAATTTGCCAGAAGGCACGGTTTTGTATGTACGCGACCAATACCTAAACCATTACACCCTTATGGTCAGTACCACATGCCCGCTGCGTACAGATCGGCTTAGCACGATCAGATGGAGAATCGGTCGAGATCCCGTAACTAGGTCAATAAGACGAATTCTTTCCTTTTCTCCATGCCGTGGACATGACGAACCAAAAGACAACCAAGAGTTCCAGCAGATCCTGGGAACGAGTGTAAGATTTAGCCTGAGCCTGACGTTGCAGCAGCTGTTGGGATTGCCGTTCCAGAACTACGTCGGCCGTGCCTTCGAGCGGACCAAATCCATGAGGGACCTGAATGCGAGTTTATTCAGACGTGGCCGACACACACCGTCCCCCTGTTACGCATCTGTCCGTAAAAATGGCCAATATGAAGATCAAGTCACACTTCGCTTTAATCACTTGTTATATCTACTGGTCCGACAGTCCGACATCCGCACCATCAAAATCGATATACGAGATGACACTGGACCATCACATTGGAACGTGGAAATTTGGTGATGACACTTCATTTTCCACGGGTCTGATCGCCCAACTTTGCGCGATGAAGGGAATACCGTTATCTGTGCAATGCATACCGCTATGTGGACTAGTACACCAAACAAGCCGGAGGTAGCATGTCCGTCTTAAGCGATACGCGCATTCAACGTGATCGGGAGCTTCGTCAAAACGTTCTTCACGTTCGTAACACGCGGGATCATCGGAACACAAGCTGTCCGAAGTGGTTAGCCCTGGGTGATACGTTTAGCACTGTCGCCATTCGAGAGGCCGCCAAATGTCGAGCTAAAGAATTGGAAGGCGCCTTGGTCGCCAAAGCGGAACGAGCCATAAGTCAAATTAATAAAAGACCTCAGTCGCGAAACGCAGCGCCAGTCGACCTCTAACCAAGCGACGAAGCATATCGAAGAAGAAAGATATTTTTGGGTAACATGGCCTTCATTCATCCAGAACCTCTAACACAAATGACTTGTTCAAATGAACAGTCACAATCAATGCGTGACTGAGATACATTATATTGTATATAACGACATTACAACGAAAATCATATGGATTAACAATACTGAACAGCGATACGGATTTGATATTTTTTTGAACATCATAATGTCTTTCCGGCATCATTCAAAACTGTTGACCGCTGCTGGGGTTATTTTTCAGGAAACTAGCCTATTTCTATGTATACTATGATTCATTGTTTTAATTCTTTGGTGCTAATGCTATTATATGAATTAGGTCTTTGGATTATGGAGGCGGAAATTTTTTAATGGACGACGGATGAATATTGACTGACGGACTAGGTGTTTGTATCTGATTTGTGGATCGTACCGACGACCCAGACCAGCGCCGAAGAGGGACTAAGCGCAGAACATCTGCCTTTCACCAGTATTCCTGAGTCCGAGTCAAGTCCTATCAAGTTCGCCATCTTCAACTCGAATACGGAGTACGCGGGTTCAGCCCATGCTCGTGAATGTCAACCCATCGATGGGGAGAGCACTAATCCCGAGGAAGATGCTCTGGTGAGTCCACTAATTCTCTGGCTCCACTCCATTTCCAGCAAGTGGGTGTCATTCCCAGCGACAATCTCGTGAGTGCCTTGACCAACGCGTATATCCTATCTTGCCTACATCGAAACATTGTTTTTGTACGGCCTAGAAGACTAAAAGTCTCACGTGACGCCTCCCTTTTCCCACCGAGACACTCCAGGCATGAAGGCAGAGGCTGTCAACGCAGGATACCAAACAAGGGCAGATTCTACAGAGAACAATAGACCGATGGATCTCATGGAACGGAAATGCATATGAGACACCCCTTCTCAACCCCCTCAATGTGATTTACTGCGCCGTGTTCGACTACATCAAGTAGACAAGAACCGAAACGTTTTCTTCGAGTATCCACCTAACATGGACGCAGGCCAGATCTCAGTCGTGCTCGAGAACAAGCCGTGGATACGGACCCCCTTTCAAGGGATGTTTGCTCGAGACACCATCCCGCTAGACCATGCGAACAATTCCTGTCAGTGGTAGCTAATCGTAGCTGTATATGTGTATATAATATTTTCTTCATAATCTCACGGATAATAATAATATCCGTGTATTGTGCTCTCATATTGCACAGCTTTACATAACTCTCGGTACCGAATACTTACCTTGTTCTATTTTTAGCCCACCATCTCCAGATGGTGGGCTGTTCAAATCACTTTTGTCCGTGGTCCGTCGTCCGTTGAGGTGTCCGTCGTCCGTCCGTCGTCCGTCAGTCCGTCCGTAAACAATTCTTGTTACCGCGATTTCTCAGGAACTACTTGATGGATCTTTTTCAAATTTGGTTCCCCTTGGGTCTAGTTGTGCAAGATACCTTTTTTGGCCCGATTCGAAAATCCAATATGGCCACAAGGCGGCCATTTTGGATTTCCCCATGAAACTTTGTTATTGCGATTTCTCAGGAACTACTTCATGGATCTTTCTCAAATTTGCTACACAGGTTCCCCTTGTGGTCTAGTTGTGCAAGATTCCTTTTCTGGTTCGATTTGAAAATCCAATATGGCCAGCAGGCAGCCATCTTGGATTTCCCGATGAAACTTTGTTATCGGGAATTCTCAGGAAGCACTGCATGGATCTTTCTCAAATTTGGTACACAGGTTTTCCTTGGGGTCTAGTTGTGCAAGACACCTTTTTCGGTCCGATTTGAAAATCCAATATGGCCACCAGGCGGCCATCTTAGTTTTCTCCATGAAACTTTATCGCAATTTCTCAGGAACTACTGCATGGATCTTCCTCAAATTTGGTACACAGGTTCCCCTTGGGGTTTAGTTGTGCAAGATACCTTTTCTGGTCCGATTCGAAAATCCAATATGGCCACAAGGCGGCCATCTTGGATTTCCCCTTGAAACTTTGTTACCGCGATTTCTCAGGAACTACTTCATGGATCTTTCTCAAATTTGGTACACAGGCCCCCCTTGGGGTCTAGTTGTGCAAGATACCTTTTTTGGTCCAATTCAAAAATCCAATATGGCCACAAGGCGGCCATCTTGGATTTCCCCATGAAACTTTGTTATCGCGATTTCTCATGTACTACTGCATGTATCTTTCTCAAATTTGGTACACAGGTTCCCCTTGGGGTCTAGTTGTGCAAGATACCTTTTCTGGTCCGATTTGAAAATCCAATATGGCCACCAGGCAGCCATCTTAGATTTCCTGATGAAACTTTGTTATCGTGAATTCTCAGGAAGTACTGCATGGATCTCTCTCAAATTTGGTACACAGGTTCCCTTTGTGGTCCAGTTGTGCAAGATACTTTTTCCGGTCCGATTCGAAAATCCAATATGGCCACCAGGCGGCCATTTTGAATTTCCCCATGAAATTTTGCTATCTTGAATTCTCAGGAACTGATTCATGGATCTTTGTCAAATTTGGTACACAGGTTTCTCTTGTGGTCTAGTTGTGCAAGGTAGCTTTTCTGGTCCGATTCCAAAATTCAATATGGCCACCAGGTGGCCATCTTGGATTTACCCATGAGACTTTGTTATTGCGATTTCTCAGGAACTATTGCATGGATCTTTTTCAAATTTGGTACACAGGTTCACCCTGGTGTCTATTTGTGCAAGATACCTTTTCTGGTCTGATTCGAAAATCCAATATGGCCTCCAGGCGGCCATCTTGGATTGCCCCATGAAACTTTGTTATCGTGATTCCTCAGGAAGTACCTAATGGATCTTTCTCAAATTTGGCACATAGGTTCCCCTTCGGGTCTAGTTGTGCAAGATACCTTTTTCGGTCCGATTCGAAAATCCAATAGCCACCAGGCGGCCATTTTGGATTTCCCCATGAAATTTTATCGTGATTTCTCAGGAAGTGCTGCATAGATCTTTCTCAAATTTGGTATATAAGTTCCCCTTGTGATCCAGTTGTGCAAGATACGTTTTTGGTCCGATTCGAAAATCCAAGTTACGCTTCAAATTAATACTGTATTCCCGAGTTGTGACGTTGCATCACAAGAGTCGGCTTATCAAACGATGGGGCATATTCTATATATTGACTATAGAGAATATCTATACTTTCACCTTCCATATCAAGGAGTTCAAAATGATTCCGAATTAAAATGTATTTCTTCAAATTTTAAATCAGTTTACCTTAGTCCATGCCGTTGCAAGTGAACTGCCCCGTCGTTTTGTCTGCCGAAGGGACGTCACTCTTGTGAAACAACGTCACAACTCGACAACTGTAGACTACTGCGTGTTTCGATACAAGGGAGATAATCAGGGCTCATGCCAAAGTGTCAAAGAGATTAGTCTTCGCTTCCAGTACCCAATGATGACACGTGCACAAAAAAAAATACTACAAAACGAAGATGAAGGATCCTTCGGACATTCACTTTCAGACTAACTTTGCTCATTTCACTAGTACTGTAACAACCGACATCAAGTACAGTTTCTAGAAATCTTGAAACTCCTGAACATTAGATAGATAATATCTTGGTGTTTTCCAGTGCCCCTTTTTCGATCTTTTTCGCTCAAATTCGAAATTCTGCAAACAAAATTACAAATCAATCTTTTGTTCTTAGTAACAATGGACAAAAAGATCCTCTTGTCATTAGCTTACAATTATCAGACAATGGTGGGCGCCAAGATCCTTCAGGATCTCTCGTTGATTTCTTAGGATTAGATTTGGTATCCACCAGGAGATGTGGAGATCGATACGGACCGTGACTCATCCATCCAGACCTGACTGCCTTTGTACGAAGGCACGGACACCTAGGGTTGGAACAGACACGCGTTACAAGCAGCAGTAGCGTGTACGGACACTACTGCCTGTTTTATCTATACCACAGTTACTGTGGACTGAGCTTAGCCACTATCGTGCACAGGGGCTCGCTACCGTTGTTAATTGGTTAATTATATTTATGGAGAGGGGGATGGCAAGGTTCCCAAATCAAAATAATTAACTAATTAATAACGGTAACGTACCCCCGTGCTATCATGCAGATGTTTGACGAGCACCCCAGGCCGAAGACCGAGATGTACTAGTATACGAGATACGGTTGTGTGAGTTCATGGATAAGTGAGTAAGTGATTGAGTGAATTAGGTGAGTAGGTGAGGTGTGACCAAACGCCCATCTCAACGCAGTGGCGTCCTAACTCTCGGGGTAAGTCCCCTCCCCTCTACACCCACAAACACACACACACACACACACTTATACCTATCCCTTAATGTCTTAATGCCATGACGTAATCAGAAAGATCAAGAGCAACAACAACAAGATGAACCTTACACATGTTATTACCCACGCTGGGGGAGTCGCTTTGAGTGTGTATTACGAATGCTTTTAGAATTCCAATGATGACGTCAGTTGCAAGCTATAGGGTACCGGTGGCACCACCAGGCGAGCACATATGCGGACGATGACGTCACTTCTGGTGATGAAGTCACTTCCGGCGATGACGTCACTTCAATCCAGGGTCAAGGGTCAATGGTCAAAGCATGTGTGTGCGTTCGACAATGTGTGTTCGGTCGACAATGCTTTATGTTGTTACGATAGAGAGTTGGGCGTTGAGATTGGGCGTTAAGGCGTTAAGATATGTCATTGAGGTGTAACGACGGGCGTTGAATGGCGTCACTGCGTTTTGATGAATTAGTGTCCATTCCATAGGATATCTAAAACATTCGGAATTTCTAAGCTATCTCAATATGGTATTGAAGCGTTAAGTCATGCCCTAGCCGAAAGACCTGCACAGTCGACGTGTAATCGCCAGCATGGCCTCATCGTTGCTCTATGTACGAAAGCGCGTTCACCAGACACAACGATATGATGCGACAGCAGAAGACTTCCCAAATAGACACCACTGGGCCAGAAGCCGATGCAGGTGCTGAGAGTCTACCGACTGATACTGAGAATCCAGCCATTGATATAAAAACCTCGATCGTTGATAGTCCGGCTACCTCGCGAGAAAGCCCAAGCGAGGAGAACCCACATATTGAGATCGTATTATAACAACGGTATTAATTACAAGCGTCTAGTCCGTCATTCATAATTCAGTCGTCGTCCATTAAAGAATATCCGCGTCCATAATCCAAAGACCTATTCCATATTCCATATAACAGTATTAGCACCAAATTCAATAAGACAATCATAGTATACATAAACATAGGCTAGTTTCCTGCAAGAGAGAAGCGGTCAACAGTTTTCAATGATGCCGACAAGACATCATGATATTCCAAAAATATAAAATCCGTATCGCTGATCAGTATTCTTAATCCATAATAATCGTTGTAAAGTCGTCATCTAGAGAATGATGTATCTCAGCCACGCTTTGATTGCGACTGTTCATATGAGCACCATGAGAATCTTGAAGTACATGGGTTCATATGGCCCCTAGCCCCGGGTTAAGCGGAATTAGACATAAGTTACGAAACGTAACGCCATAGATCTAGCGATTATCCGCAGCAAGAAGATCGTCTATATAGCGTTTGGTGAATGAGAAGGAACGGGCTTTGAATGGATCGGTTTTTGAAAGCGCCTGCATATAGTCATATTCATAAGAGAACAGATACAGGTCAGCCAACAGGGGTTAGTACCCATTGGAATACCTATATGCTGCTGATATATTGTGTTGCCAAATTCCACATGGATATTTTTAATGAGAAATTCAACCAACTCTATAAACAAAGAAACATCCCATGAATGATATCTCTTGTATGTAGTAGAGCTGAAGAATGCTTTATGGCTTCCGACATTAATATATCTACGATCAGTTTTCTTGAACACAGATACTATTAATGAACTTAGACGGTCAATAAGGTCCTGATGAGGGGTTGTAGTATAGAGAGTAATCCCATGTGGATACATGTCTGTAGGCCTATACGTTATGTGACCTTTAGCATCAATTTCTTCCGTAAGACATTTTGAGTTTTTCAATATCCACATACATTCAACGCCAGCGTTTTTAGAAATTGTGGCGCAATACGTTTCCCAAAATGCCTTTACCTCCTGAAGAGCCCTCGTCAATAGGGTTGAACGAAGCTTGGTGGTGCAGATTCTAGAACCGGCAATGAATCTAGCTTTGTATGATGATTTATGCATTTTGGGAGTCCAGTATATTTTTGGTATGTCGTTATGACTGGTTAATTCCCATGCTTCGACGAAAATGTCATCTTTCTTCACTACTCCTGGATTGCACAAGCGCACCGTGACATTATTTTCCGCAAAAACCGCCAATCGTAGTTTACCCAAAGCGAGCTTCAATAGGATACTCTGCAAGACACATTTGGACCAAATACGGCCCATCTACCCATCCCTCGCCCAAACACTACAATGCGTACCCGAAATGCTCTTACTCTATTATTCCTTGAATACGCCTACGCACCATGACTTCACCAGTCAACGTGAACAGCACCACAATTTGATTCTACAGAACTTCAATAACAACTTCAATATGACAACACACAAGAAAAAAAAAGAAGTAAAGAAAAACACAATTCCACATGTCTCATCACATCAAGCCAGCATGAATAGAAAGCTGTTCCATCTCATTATCAAAGATTGATATCTAAATAGTAGTATTACTACTAGTCGCTCCAAAGTGGAATAAGTCTGACGAAAAGATGGGCCTGTCAGATTCAACGGTTGGATGGCACAGGATGCTACTTGGTACCCCCAAAAGTTCATCCGTATTCACTTCCAGCGAAAATGCAACTTTATAAATACCTTAGAGATGAACCCCAAGAATAATTCCCAACTTTACCCCAAATCCCCCCACCATAACATAGCATTATTCCTCACCATAACATAGCATTATAACAGATAAACTGATACATTGTGTTGAGTTATCTCCCTCTCCTAGGTTAAGAGATAGGAATTTCCTTTAAAAACCGTCTAGCCGAGAATTTTGCACGCAACATCCATCAATTTGATAAATTTCGACAGACATTGGCGATTTCTGCAAACAGTTAGAATATAAGAAAAAGTTAAATACTATTTGTATAAATTTTTCATGAATATGCTTCAAAACCAGAGCTATTCCCCATGTTTTCTGGGTTATCAAATTGAGCATGGGTCAGTCCACTTAACATTGCCTACAGCTAAAAAATGCACATCAACCTATATTTTTTTCTTTGTTTTCCCTCTTATTACACAATTATGAATGCAACAACACACATTATTCAACAAGATAATTACTTTGATTTACCACCAGCGGACATCTTTAAGTTGATGTGCCGCTGTAATGTGTAGACCTATGTTACTTGCCTTGAATACTTTCTGTAACGCACCAGAACACGATTTTTTCCCCCAAAATTCCCAGGTAAAACTATAGAATGATCCTCTTAGTATTTGACATTCAGTGGCAATCACCTCACCCCATCATATAATTCTTTATTCTCTTAAGTGATTTATCGCGGAGTCCAAGATAGTTATATAATTATCGAGTTGTTTGGATTATGGACGCGGATATTCTCTAATGGATGACGGCTGAATTATGAATGACGGACTAGACGCTTGTAATTTCAACATTCTTATTGGAATTCGGTGTCCGATATCTTAGGGTCTGAGATGATAAAAAAATCGATGCCCCTGCTATGCTTCTCTTGGTCGCATTGTAATTCAATTCAATTCAATTTTATTGTACAAAACATCCCATTGGGGGATCGGGACAGCGTACACAACAATAATGCAGTAAGGAAGTTCCATTGAATCTCGTCTCATTATGATTGGGGATACGCAGAATCCGTATGTATAGTCCATTCCCATATTTTGTACTGTCGAGTGTCGTCACAATAGTATGCGTAGAATCATGATTTATATATCACCCTATCGGGTACTATTTACTTCGTCCAAGAACTTGCATTAGTGGTCGCCCATGCCAGCAGACCACTAATTCTTAGAATCTATTTATGTTGTTATGGAAATTGTGCTGAGGATTCCGTCCGACTACGGTTATGTAGTTTTTGTTATATGTTCCACATGGGTTTTACTGAATTGGCTAGAGTTACAAGTTGTTTGGGCCAGAGGCATTTTCCAAGTTCCGGTAGGTTTTGGTTGACTGGAATTTCCCAAGTGGGAGATGCCATTTTAATAATTGTGGGGGTGTTGTCTCTCTTTCTCTCCTTCAAATAGCTGAATATATCAACGAATCACTATTAGGCAACAATATTTAATGATATTTGAAAATTTGTTATGATGATTAAATATGTTATTTGCATAGAAAGTAAATTATTGCTGTCACAATGTGAAGGCAAAAATATTTATTTTTTCAGTCTGCCACCCCTATAGTCCCCTATCAATTGGAGGCCCCATTGCAACCGTGACAATGACATTGCACTTGATCGAAGTACACTGTCCTGTTTGACTGTGTTGTGATTGTGCTGCTGGTAAAATCGTAATCATGGAAGCCTTTGATATTCCTGGCGATTTTGGTTACGTGATCTTCGTTTTTCTTGCAAGCATCTTCTTGTTGCAATGGTTGTCAGCACAAGTGATGAAAGCCAGAAAGATGTATGAAGTATCTGTAAGTATCGCCTGTAGTCCTGTTAGGCCGTACAATTTAGTGGATCTGTCTTGCTTCACAAACATCTTCACAGAGTCAAGTCAGATCCTTTACTGTTGAAGACCGGAGTCCCTCAGAGTTCTATAGTTGGTCCTCTTTTATTTTTAATCTATATCAATGACCTACCTGAACCAATTGACCACTGCAAGTTAAACATACATGTACGCTGATGACACAGCAATTTATTTTACCCACAAGGACACTATTGTTATCAATGAAAAACTGTTTCACGACATGAACAACGTACTTCCTGTCTGCAAATGAGCAAATTATCATTGAATGTAACAAAAACAAATGTGATGTTGCTGGGCAGTAAGAAAAGTTTCCATAGAATCAAAAGTGCTGGCACTACTGCAGTGGAGTCCATGACATTATCCCCCAACGACAGTTTCCCCACCGACATTTCCCCCGCCCCCCCCCCCATTTTCCCCCAGGCGACATTTTCCCCACACTAATATTACATGTTAAAATAAATAAATAAATAAAGTCCCAGCAATGCGCGCTACAAGCGCGCCACGCTAGGGGGGTCCGGGGGCATCCCCCCCCCCCCCCAATTTTTTTGAAATTCTAGACTTCATTTGGCGCATTCTAGCACCTTCTAAAGGGAAAATAGTGCTCTAATATAGCCGCTGCTGTGTTGTTTTTATAGGGGGGTCCAAAAACGTGAAAATAACTGAAAAGTATGAACCATATGGGGAAACATAAATAACAACAACGGTCGTTAATTCAGGTAAAAATACAAGCAATACTAGCACTGATTTATTTCACTATCAATCATCACTGTTTTGTTGTGTTGTTGGACACACATAATACACGAGAAATATAACATTGGTCAACTATTTTCCGGTGAGACCAATCACTCTGTTGAAGTGAGTACAATGATTCATGTTCCACCGAAGACCAAGGTGAATACTTGTTTTTTTTTTCTGGAACATTTAACATATTAATTACCGGATTAGATGCTGCCAACCATTACGTCCCTGATAGAGACCTTACATATCTTTCGAACGAAATTACGTCACAGGAAAAGCTTTGTTCACTGAGTGAATAATAACATTTATGCGGTGAAGGGGCCTACATGACTTTCCGTAAAATACCACTTGACGGCGAGTGGACCGATCGCGCACCAATGTTCGTGTGATAAATGATAAAAGTTTATTAACGCTTCTTAAGATAGTAATAGAGAAATGGGGCTGTCACTTTGAAAAGAGATAATATACAGAGAAACTGGACTGTCACTTTGCAAACACAGAAATAATATACAGTCACTTTGCAAAGAGATAGGGCGGACCAAAAGTCAACTTTGTGCGAGGGTGGGGGTGCGGCCGAACCCCCTGCGTACGGGCCTGCCATGTTGTATTCATCCTTTTATTCTTATTAAATTGATCACAATGATCACAGTGGGAAAGGCTATATGGGGTATTTTTTATACGCCCGCCAAAAAGGCGGACGTATTATGTGATGGCGGTTTCCGTCCGTCTGTCCGTCCCCCGTGTCCGGTCTATATCTGGAACAGTTTTCCATTTACAGTTCCAATTTTTGGTGAGTGGATACCCTACAGGGAGATGATGTGTCGCATACAAAAATGAAGGTCGCGGTCAGAGGTCAAAGGTCACTGGCCTGAAAAACAGAAAATCAGTGAAGTGTTTGTGTCCGGTCTATATCTCTGGATTTTTTCTATCCACTGTTGCAATTTTTTGTGAATGGATACATCAGGTGATGACGATGTGTCGCGTACCAAAATTCAGGTCGAGGTCAGAGGTGAAAGGTCACTGTTGCCTGAAAATCAGGAAATCATTGATGATTGATAGTTTTCTATCTACAGTTCTAATTATTGGCGAGTGGATGCCCTAGGGGGAAACGATGTGTTGCATGCCGAATGTAGGTCGAGGTCAAAGGTCAGTGTGAATGAAAAATCAGGAAATCATTATAAATTTCCAATTTTTTGTGAGTGAATTCAATAGGGGGAAATGAAGTGTTGCATATCAAAATATAGGTCAAGGTCGAAAGTCAAAGGTCATTGTGACCCAAAAATCAGAAAATTATTAAAAATAACATTTTTTTGTGTCAGTAGATGCATTAGGGGAACTCAATATGTCACATATTGAAATGTAGGTCAAGGTCAAATGTCAAGGTCACTGTAACCCCAAAATCATGAAATTGTTAAAAATCATGATTTTTTTAGTCCATTGAGAAATTACGGGTAGTTGTTTTGTCATGTACCAAAATTAAGATCCAGGTCAAGAGTCAAGATCACTGTGACACCAGAATCAAGGTCAAAGGTTATTGTGACTTAAAAATCAGGAATTCATAAATAATTACTAATTTTTGGTGAGTGGATTCAATAAGAGCAAATGAAGTGTCGCATACCAAAAAGTAGGTCAAGATCAAAAAATCAGAAAATTATTAAAAATAACATTTTTGTTGTGTCAGTAGATGCATTAGGGGGACTCAATATGTCACATATTGAAATGTAGGTCAAGGTCAAATGTCAAGGTCACTGTGACCCCAAAATCATGAAATTGTTAAAAATCATGATTTTTTTAGTCCATTGAGAAATTACGGGTAGTTGTTTTGTCATGTACCAAAATTAAGATCCAGGTCAAGAGTCAAGATCACTGTGACACCAGAATCAAGGTCAAAGGTTATTGTGACTTAAAAATCAGGAATTCATAAATAATTACTAATTTTTGGTAAGTGGATTCAATAAGGGCAAATGAAGTGTCGCATACCAAAAATTAGGTCAAGATCAAAGGTCACGGTGACCCCAAAATCAGTGAACTATTAAAAATAATATCTTTTTGTATCAGTAGATACATTAGGGGGACACGATGTGTCACATACCAAAATGTAGGTCAAGGTCACTGACCCCAAAATTGTGAAATTGTTAAAATCTTGATTTTTTTGTGTCCATTGAGAAGTTACGGGAGGATGGTTTGTCATGTACCAAAATTTAGGTCAAGGTCAATAGTCAAGGTCACGGTGACTCCAGAATCGAGAAATCTTTGGAAATTTTTTTTTTTTTGTGTCAGTAGATACATTACGGGGACATGATGTTTCACGTACCAAAATGTAGGTCAAGGCCGAATATCAAGGTCACGGTGACCCTCAAAATCATGAAATTCATAAAAATCATGATTTTTTTGTGTCCATTGATACATTGACGGAAGACGATGTGTCGTGCACCAAAGTTTAGGTCAAGGTCAAAGGTCAAGGTCACTGTGACCCCAAAATCAGGAAATCATTAAGTCACATTTTCATATGCCTGTCGAAGACGAGATCATGTAATGCGATGTTGCGTTCTGCAGGCCTTTCATTTTACGGGGCTGATTTAAGGTTAAAGCATACAATCAGCCCCGTCAAACTGCAAGGCCTGGTTCTGCATGTCCATTCATCCATTAACATTTGCTGTCCATGCGATATCTCTAGTTTCAAGGTATGGAATGGTATCAGATACCTTACTCGAATGGCGAAGAGGAGCCATACATTAATTTGTCAAATGTCACGGTCACAGTCCCCCAGAATTGAATCAAGTTTAGCTGACTATATATGTTAGGTTGGAATATTCAGAGTTCTCTCCCTACATGTATATGGCATTTGTCCTGTGGAGTTGTCTCCCGTGTTTGAATCAGCTACATTTAGTTAAACTGTTGTGAAATAGAAACCATACATTTACTAATTTAACGTGGAGAGGGGGTCCTTTATGAACTTCATACCTGTTTATCAACTCAAGAACAAAGGTTTACTTCATCACTTTCTTCTTCCTTCATGAAAAATTCTCTCGTCTGAAAGAAATCCATTTGCAGGAAAAGTACTATTATCTTGTGTTTGACTGTTGTCGATTTCATTGTGGGATATGTGAGCTCTCGGTTCTTGCTCCAAGGTCACCTAGTTTCCAAGAGTTACGCTCATTTTAGTTTATCATTCAATTTTAGATGTGATATGTTACATTCTCAGAAGCACAAAATTGTATACCTTTTTCTGGATTGCTAGCTACCAATTGGAATCAAGGCGATTAAACAACCTTGAAATTTGGACCAATGTAATTCCAGATATACGGGCGTATATTGAAGCCCTTTGGGCTCTTGTTGTAAGTGTGAAAGAGTTACCTATATAATATGTATATAAATATATAGTTACGCAACTATATGCAAAGTTAATTATCAGGATTTGACATGTGTCTGACAGTTTTCGCTCTTCCAAAATGGAGAAGGGCGAATTCTTGTCGAATCTCGCGAGACTTTGAATGGCTTGAATTATAGTACGAGTTAAGGGGGGAGACTGCATTGTTATACCTTACTTCAGTTTACTCATAAAATTATAATTTCATTGAGTGCATTATACGTGCACTTATAAAGTTCTCAAATCAGCAGCCAAGTTGGTCGAGTAAATTTTGAGATCGAAAACGAGGTCATGCTTGCATCATAGGTCAAATTAGCCTATAGTATTGGACCCTTCTATGGAGGGCCAATGATCGGCTGATGCAGCAACAACAACATTTTCCCAGTTAGACGCCAGATTTTGAAATCGAAAACGAGGCCGCGCTATGTCATCGGTCAACTGAGACAGTCACGTGGTTGTGTATGAAGATTGGGGTGGCTCGTATAAATAGTGATCCAATGAGAATGCTCGTCTTAGTTTAAAATGGCAGGGTCGAATGACCAATCACTGAAGGGGAAACAGCTGACACTAATCAGTATCTGTTAATATCTCCTGATCTTGATTTAACAGAGAGTACTACAGTCTAGGGTCAAATGAGACACTGTAAAGCATTGTTCCGAGGAAAGCCCTAAGTTTTGTCCTAGAAATAATAAGCCAATTGATGAGAAAGCTCCACGTAATTCGAAATGGTGAAGGTTGAAGGACCAATCACTGCAACTGTCTGTCAATACCTAACTTGACTGACAGTCTCACAGTCTACAGTACAGTGCAGGAGTTGGAGAGCGAATGAAAATTACAAAATTTGAACTGGTGTACTAATGTGCTGTATCAGGTACATTGAGCTAGGGGCTATCTGAGCATGCTATATAACATAGTAATTAATTGTCAGTTATTAATTAGCACAAACCAGCTATTGAGTTACGTATATGCATGATAATGTCAAATGGAAAAATTGATGTTGACTGATTTTCTGACTTCTGATTTGTTTCAGTATCCGACGATGTACAGTGCAAATTCTGACATCTTTAACTGCTATCAGAGAGCTCATCAGAATACGTGAGTATATATACACATAAAGCCAGCCATTGAGTCACACTGATCACACTGATTGAATGTACATATACACATAAAGCCAGCCATTGAGTCACACTGATCACACTGATTGAATGTACATATATACACATAAAGCCAGCCATTGAGTCACACTGATCACACTGATTGAATGTACATATATACACATAAAGCCAGCCATTGAGTCACACTGATCACACTGATTGAATGTACATATATACACATAAAGCCAGCCATTGAGTCACACTGATCACACTGATTGAATGTACATGTACAAGATTGTCATCATTTGGATGAAATGTTTTACAGTTGACCCGAGTGGGGTTCAATAGTTTCTTCACCATATCTTTAATGCTGATTTACTATTTTTTTATTACAGGCTTGAAGTCTATCCATTGTTTCTGGTTCTCTTGATGCTAGGTGGTTTACAATTTCCGGTAAGTATTTTTTTATATGCCCGCCAAAAGGCGGACGTATTGTGTGATGGCGGTTTCTGTCCGTGTGTCCGTCCGTCCGTGCGTCCGTCCGTCCCTCGTGTCCGGTCTATATCTGGGACAGTTTTCTATCTACAGTTCTAATTTTTGGTGAGTGGATACCCTACGGGGAGATGATGTGTCGCATACCAAAATGAAGGTCAAGGTCAGAGGTCAAAGGTCACTGGCCTAAAAAACAGGAAATCACTGAAGTGTTCGTGTCCGGTCTATATCTGTGATCGTTTTCTATCCACAGTTGCAATTTTTTGTGAGTGGATATGCTAGGTGGAGACAATGTGTCGCGTACCAAAATTGAGGTCGAGGTCAGAGGTCAAAGGTCACTGTTGCCTAAAATCAGGGAATCATTGATCATTGACAGTTTTCTATCTACAGTTCTAATTTTTGGTGAGTGGATGCCCTAGGGGGAATGATGTGTTGCATACCAAATGTAGGTCGAGGTCAGAGGTCAAAGGTCAGTGTGACCGAAAAATCAGGAAATCATTAAAAATTTCTAATTTATATACGCCCGCCAAAAGGCGGACGTATTATGTGATGGTAGTTTCCGTCCGTCTATCCGTCCGTCCGTCTGTCCGTCCCTCGTGTCCGGTCTATATCTGGGACAGTTTTCTATCTACAGTTCAAATTTTTGGTGAGTGGATACCCTACGGGGAGACGATGTGTCGTGCACCAAAATGAAGGTCAAGGTCAGAGGTCAAAGGTCACTGGCCTAAAAACCAGGAAATCACTGAAGTGTTCGTGTCCGGTCTATATCTGTGAACGTTTTCTATCCACAGAACTGAGTGGATACGCGTACCAAAATTGAGGTCAAAGTCAGAGGTCAAAGATCACTGTTGCCTAAAATCAGGAAATCATTGATCATTGACAGTTTTCTATCTACAGTTCTAAATTTTAGTGAGTGGATGCCCTAGGGGGGAACGATGATCATGTGTTGCATACCAAATGTAGGTCGAGGTCAGAGGTCAGTGTCACGGAAAAATCGGAAATCATTAAAAATTTCAATTTTTTTGTGAG
>JAVTVY010056525.1:0-30668 GCA_036873755.1 Hanleya hanleyi
ATGATTGCACGATGCATAAGTAAAGGTAGGTTGCGCTGTAGTAGATGCGGCAGTACCGTTACTAATACAACAATGATACCTGAGGGTGTGAAGATCCCGTATGGTATGATGTTGTTGGTTGCATATGAGTGTCCGATAAAATCGGACGTGACGTACGTCGTAGATTGATATTGGATATCAGTCGATGCATAAGTAAAGGTAGGTTGCGCAGATGCTGCAGTACCATTACTAATACAACAATGATACCTGAGGGTGTGAAGATCCCGTATGGTATGATGTTGTTGGTTGCATACGAGTGTCCGATAAAATCGGACGTGACGTAGGTTGATATTGTATATCAGATGGTGCATAAGTAATGGTAGGTTGCGCCAATGCTGCAGTACCAATACTTTGCATGCATCTATCCACAGTGGCTGGGATAGATGCAGATTGATATAGAATATCAGTAGATGCACAAGTAAAGGTAGATTGCGCCAATGCTGCAGTACCAATACTTGACGAAACTACCGGCATGTAACAAGATACAGTAGGGTAATTCGAATGCATATATCTATCCACAGAGGCTGGGATAGACGCAGACCGTGCGGGTCTACGATAATCCAGTCCCGATATGACAGACTGTGAAGGTCCTGACTTTAGCAGATGAACAGGCGCCCTCGATAAATTCGGCACGTTCCTTAATAGGGAACGGCTATAGTCTACATAATCGGGGGCTGGATTATTACCAACAGATGTGTTTATAGATGCAGCAGTCGTCGGAAACGAACTGCGCTGATTGGTTGTTAATTTATGTAATGACGAATCCTTGACAGGGACATTAGTCACAAACTCCGAACTTACCATTCCGTATTGAGAGCCCGATGTCGGAATTGACATCGTGGTTGAAGGGTCCAAGGTGGCCGTCAAGGTGAAGGTCGTCTGATTGTTGACATGACGACCGCCATCTTGTTCCCCCAATCCGGCCGTAACAATATCGGAATTAGTGGGTGGTGGAGATACATTAACAACCTCCGGAGAATTAACGCGAGCCGAAAGAGCCGAAATGGAATTCGCAACGGACATTACTACCGAGCCTTGTATCTCCGACCCATTCCCGAAAGACCGACGCGGAGATACGACCAAATTCTCGGCCCCGGTAAAGCCGGGCGGCGGCATAATTTCACCAGCATATGAGCCGACAAGATACTCCTGAAATATATTGTCGGGCCACGTTTCACATTCATCACACTTTGCGTACTGGTCGCACCAAACCCCCCGGCACGGAGGACAGGCGGAATGGGGATCTGTAGTCGGTTTGGACTTCTCACAAACAATACAGAAACGGACGCCATGTTGGTTTTTATTTGATTCTCTCTTTGATACTCCCTGATGCGTTGACGAAATCCAGGCCAGTAATCACACAGAATCACAGTAAATCCCACGTATACAACAGGTAAATATCCCAGGTAAACAGCCAAGGTAAATATCCAGGTAAAGACGTAGGTAATCCGAGGTAATCCAATGTAGAAGTTTAACTTTTTTCCAAGACACAAAGAACAACGACTCCTCCACTACGAGTTGCAATGGGAAGAAGGAAGTGACGTGGTCGGTCACGTGGGATCTGGGTACTCGCGCATGGGCATTGGGGCAGTACAGGGACTATTTTTATTCTGTGGTAATATATTACAATTAGGCAATCGCGTAAGAACACGATAGCAAAAAGTATGTGAAGGTAAGTTTAACAGCGCAAGAAATAGTAATAACTCAGTTGGGAGTGGGGGGGGGGACGTCAGAGCATAGGGGATTCAAACATAATCAGGGTGGGGTGGGGGCTTGGGGGACCAAATTCTTACTCAAATTTACCAACAGCCATTCAACATGTTCAAGTGCACCTCTTGCCTCTTGTTCATGTTGTTGGCAACTTTTAAATCCCACTTTAATTAGTGTTAGAGTAATTTTGTGAAAGTGACAACCCTTTTTGACATTTCTGTTTTACAGTTTTATGCCATATATATTTGGAAAGTTTGAATTACATATATTAATAATCCATCGAGTACAGTAATGGTGTTTCATACTCCCTTGAATAAGTACATTCACATGATTGTAATCAAACAATACTGGTAATATGAGTTATACAATTACATGTATGCCTATTTATATAATATATTAATATTTTAATAGAAAGAAGATGCCAGAATCAAAAGTTACGATGTACTGGAACACCTCACTCGAACAGAAGATGGTGTGAAGTATGCAAAGAGTTCCTGCAACACTACAGATCTAATTTGCAGAAAGGATGTAAGTACTGTTGATGAGAAATCTCCACTTCTTTCGTTTGATTTTTAACTTTAGAGCCCCAAAGAAGCTTATTCATTTGGATTTAAAAATACTGGCTTTGCTTGCCTTACAGTTCTTTGTGTAGCTTGCCCATGCAGCTGTAAAGAACCATGAAACTCTTAACTCCACCTGGGAAAGTTGTTGATTGTCAAACCATGCTTTTTCTTTCAATGTCAAGAAAAACAGATAATCACTTCCAAGTATGCATTGCATAGTATGAATTGGTACCAAATTTAAAGATAAAAGCCTAATTGTGGACAGAAAAGAGCTCATCAGAAGATAGCAGACATTCAGTTTCGTCCCCTGCAGTACTATGACCTAAATCATTTCTATAGAAAAGGTCACTTCATCTATTCTCTGTTGAGAAGCATTTCTCTGGATCATTGAGTGCATTTCATATGCCATTTCACCAGTTGAGAAAATCTGTGATTGCCTTATAGTGTAATTTAAATTAGGTACCCTTGTAGGAGTGGGTGAGTGAGTAGTAGGGTTTAGCGCCGTTTTCAACCTTGTTTCAGTGATATCACGACGGTGCCTACATGTACCATAACACGAGAGTGCTCACAGTTCCTATAATTACCCTGGATACTGATCAGTCCAGCCAGTACAGCACCCGGTCTCCTGTCCAAGTATTGACCGAGCTTAACAATGCTTAACTTCGGTGATTCGACAAGAACTGGTGTGTTACCCTTGTAGGATTACTGTATTCTGTTGTTAACTTTAAATCTGGTAAATTGCAGGGGTCGAAATATTCCAAATAATTTACCTGCCACAAGAGACAGGTGACTAAAAGCTTTACCTGTCACCTTTAAGAATTACCTGAACATGCTATCGTTGAAATTGTCAAGTACATGTATTTCAAGATTAATGACAAAGCTACATGTTGCAAGCTAACAATAAATTAATGACACATTGTTTCCATGTACCAAGTAGCAGCTGTTTGAATGGATTTTGTCAAAGATATATTTTGAACATCAAAACAAATTTATTGGCAACCTGTCACTGGAGTCTAGAGAGAGGTATTTTATTTCTGTACCTGTCTTTCAAAAATTACTTGTCCGGGACAGGTAGACAGGTGTAAATTTCGACCCCTGAATTGTGATGGCCTAATGAATAAGAACATCTGCCCTACAAGCCATGTGTTTTGGGTTCAATCTCGGGCCGCAGGAGTTGAAATTTCCACATGTCTGCCTCCCCTGGTAATTTTATAAAAAGACGGGTAGACAAATAAAATACCTGTCTCCAGTGACAGGAAGCCAATAATTTATTTTATTTTTATTTTGGTGTTCAAAATATATCTTTGACAAAATTCATTCAAACAGCTGCAAATTAATGCATGGAAACAAGGTGTCATTAATTTATTGGTAACATGTAGCTGCTTTGTCGTTAATAATTGTGAATTACATGTACTCGACAATTTCAACGACCGCTTCTTCAGGTAATTCTCAAAGGTGACGGGTACACTTTTTGATCTGCTGTCTCGTGTGACTGTTAAATTAGTTTTAATATTTTGACTCCTGGGCCGGGTCAGCTTGAAAATTGTAACTTGTTGCTTGCTAATTTGGACTTAGTTTTAAGAGGATAGATCAAAGGCTGGGGTCTCTGTGTCAGGATAACATTCAGACTGAGAGACCGGAAAGGACTACACTGATATTGGGGTCTGTCTGGATCATAAATTAAAAAAAAACTTACTGGTATCAGAGTTTTCTGAAATTTGGTTCTATCCCAAAATGCTCATGTGTTTGGGGCGGGGTGGGAAGGGTCACTACAAGTCAGTTGGAATGGCTTTTTTATGACAGTCTGACCACCGGGGGCACCACCATTCATACCCATTCACATCCTGGGGTCAAATCACAATTGTGAATCTTTGGGGATTTTCATTAACGTTGATTCTCTGTTATTTCACAGCTGAAAGAGTCAAGTGGGACTTCAATACGAAGAGCCAGAGTCCGTTGATATTAATCACCCTCACAGATGTCTGAACTGGCAACAACAGTTTCAGTGTTGGAAATATCAGCTGGAAGTGAAATCACGGGTGCCATGCAGCTCTTGCTCCTAAGTTTAAATGTTTAAATGTTTAAAAGTTTAACTTTTGTTGAATTTTCGGCTACAACATACATCTGAAATCGATTGAAACTTTCCTTATAGAATTTGGAACCCAATACAATTCTTGAATGAAGGTACAGTGTTATAGATTTATTCAGTGCTTTGAATGTACATAATTTTTGCCCATGTGCATTCCATGATTTTGGGGGCATTCTGACACCGCAGAAAGAACATACATTTTCCTATTGTGTGGCCACTTTTTCCATCTGAGGAACCACATTGCTAGCTCACTATGTTTGTTCATGGGCTGCGCATATCTTGGGAACACTTGAGCTTCCGTTCTTGTTACGATGAAAGTTCATTTCACGAAATTCCAATAGGAGTGGTGCGGGTGTGATGATCATGGTAGCAGTGCACTAATTGATAATAAAATTCAACTAACTGAGAACTTTACTATTATTCCTTTCATTTATTGTTAGATTTTTTCATTGAGGATTGTGAATATCTAGGAATAAGCAACAACACCTATATCTTACAACTTGTAGTCCATGCAAAATTGTGAATTCATCAGATTGCAACTATTTTCTTTCCATCAATTTGTGTTTTGCTGTTCCTGGATGTTCATCATCTGAATTCTATGGTGTTTGGATATCACATATCAGCAGGCATCGAAAGACATATTGGGAATATACCACCGTTGACATCAGAATGAAGGCCAGTTCACTTCCGACATACAATTCTTGAGTCCGAGTATATTACACAGCAAACCAGCAGGGAGAACATTTTTGTACTGAAACATGTTCACAGACAGGACACAAAATTTGTGTTTAAATCCATGACATGTAATGAATTTAAACATGTGTGCATTTAAACATGTTAAAAAAAGCGGACAAATTTTGTGTCTAGTTTTCTGTTTAGGATTATGTTTAACTTCGTGTCTAGATTCTAAACACAATATTCCTAAACATGTTCAGCTTTGTGATTAGGGTCTAATCACAATCTTCCTAAACATGTTTAGCTATGTGTTTAGGCTCTAAGCACAATATTTCTAAACGTGTTTAGCTTTGTGTTTATGGTCTAAACACAATATTCCTAAACATGTTTAGCTTTGTGTTTAGGATCTAAACACAATAATCCTAAACATGTTAGCATTGTGTTTAGGGTCTAAACACAATATTACTAAACATGTTTAGCTTGTGTTTAGGCTCTAAATACAAACTTTCTAAACATGTTTAGCTATGTGTTTAAGGTCTAAGCACAATATTTCTAAACATGTTGGAATTTAAACGTGTCAAAAACTATGGACAAAATTTGCGTTTAGATTTATGTTCAGGATCTAAACACCAAATTTACAATGTATGGACATTACAATGATCACACGTTCTCACCAGAAACCAGCATTTTCGACAATTTTAGCATTTCAGCAAGCCATCAAATGATGTAAATCCACAAAATACTAAAAAAAATTCAATCCATTCAGTGTTACTTGAAAATATATCTTGGTCGTAAAGATTTGGGACGGTAAACGGCTGCAAAACGGCACGAATAGCCGATTTTAATCAGTAAAAACACAAAACAAATATACCTCCGCCCCCTTA
Source organism: Hanleya hanleyi (assembly GCA_036873755.1). Taxonomy (NCBI): domain Eukaryota; kingdom Metazoa; phylum Mollusca; class Polyplacophora; order Lepidopleurida; family Hanleyidae; genus Hanleya; species Hanleya hanleyi. The sequence goes on from JAVTVY010056525.1 coordinate 5,961, forward strand.
ATAAAACGATCCCACCCGACCTCAACCCCCACATTGAATGGAATCTTGCGAATTCCCACCAAACAATAAATAAGTTGAGCTACGATACCCAATTTAGCGGTGCATACCTTACCTAGAGTCCATTTTCCAACACAGTTTGATCAAATACGTTCAGAAAATGTTGATGTAGTAGGCATCAGACTCCTAAATAATTTACACGTTCGGCAGTATTAACAAAATTGTACCTCGCTGGTTCCCTAATTGAGTTTAGACTTTCATCTTTCGACAGGAAGTAGTTTATTTCAAGCGCTACAATGTGACAAACTTCTTGTCAAACTTTTACCGTCAAAATTTCAAGCTGTGCGCGCCTCTACACATGAGGTGCTCATTTCGCTGTTTTCTCTGCCTTCTGAAAGCAGTGCCCAGGCCCCGCAAATAGTGCCCCGGCGAGGCATGTTATCGAGCAGTGAATCGAAATAAAATTTGTAGCTGAATAGAACAAATACAATACTTGCCAGTGGTACCAACGGCTTTCTATTAATCGTTGCAACGAAGGCGGAAAAAAATCGGGAAAATTCTGGTCTTTGGCAGAGATTACGTATAGGAGCCTGAGGCCAGAACGCACAACTCCACACCCGTAGGGAGCGTATGGCGATCTAGTAGTGAGCCGGCTTCGAAATAGTGCCTTTGGTAATCGAGCGATCCGATCGCATTTTATTGTAAAATGAACGAAGTAGACTCTCATTTGCAAATTGTCCTGTACCGGGGTAATGAGTGAGTGAGTGAGTGAGTGAGTGAGTGAGTCCATCCGAATCCTTTCGTCGGCAAAATAAGGAGAACCGTTGACATTAGAACCTTGATCTATGGCATGAAGGTGCATTAGGGGACTGTCACCGGCAAGTTCTGAGCTGACCTACTTTTTATGAAAATTTCTGGTGATTTTTGATGGACAGCATTTCAATTTGGGGTGGGGGAATTTCAAAGAGTTCAGTTCGCGTCGGAGTCGTAATGCCTACCCTATTTCGTAGGTCCTGTGACGTTAGTCACACTGCCATGTTGTACTGAGCATCCTATTTGGGACAGAGTACAGCACACATAAAAAGTAGAACAAATAAGCAAGTAAACAAACAGGTGCGGTGTTTAGGTGTCCGCTCCCAAAAATCCACTAGGCCAGAGGTCACTTTCGCAGCTAAAGTGAATTCTGGGGCTAGATTGTAGAAATCTGTCGAAAATGTTTCCCCTTGGGACCTGATACGGATTCCTCCCTTATACTGCATGGAATTCATATTCAAATTCTAGAAAGTTACATCCACATTTCCAAGGAAACGGAAGTTATTTCCTTATTCCCTATTCCCGTTTCGATATTCTAAATCGCGGTATGTGAAAGTAGTAACCTTCATGAAAATCCATATATTTCGACAACCATTATGTATTTCATAACACGACTGAGACCATGTTTTCTCTAATAAATTCTCTTCCCTGTGAATAAAAATTTGAGAAGAATGCCTCAAAATGTGTGCTATTGAGTACATTTCTAAAGGGTCGTAGTAAAATCTGTGTACATTCCACAATATTTTGTTAGCCACTTTTAGAGTGGTCTATATATCTTCCTAATACATTTATCTATCTTTCTGACCCATTTTGTGCGTTTAAAGTGGAGATGCCATACCCTCCGAGACAGCGCTAAATGGGTATTATCTGGATTTGGTCAATTTACACCGACTGTATTTGTTGTTCCTAATCACCCAGAAATCGAATTTGCGCCACTTTTAGAGTGGTCTAGATATCTTCCTAATACATTTATCTATCTTTCTGACCCATTTTTGGGCGTTTAAAGTGGAGATTCCATACCCTCCGAGACAGCGCTAAATGGGTATTATCTGGATATGGTCAATTTACACCGACTGTATTAGTTGCTCCCAATCACCCAGAGTTTGCGCCACCATTAGAGTGGTCTAGATATCTTCCTAACACATTTATCTATCTTTCTGACCGATTTTTGGGCGTTCAAAGTGGAGATGCCATATCGTCAACTTACACCGACTGTATTTATTGCTCCCAATCACCCAGAAATCAAATTCTAGATCACTCTAAAAGTGGCGCAAATTAGATTTCTGGGTGATTGAGAGCAACAAACACAGACGGTGTGAATTGACCAAATCCAGATAATACCCATTTAGCTCTGTCTCGGAGGGTATGGCATCTCCGCTTTAAACGCCCCAAAATGGGTCAGAAAGATAGATAGATGTATTAGGAAGATATCTAGATCACTCTAAAAGTGGCGCAAATTCGATTTCTGGGTGATTGGGAGTAACAAATACAGAGGGTAATAAATTGACCATATCCAGATAATACCCATATAGCGCTGTCTCGGAGGGTATGGTATCTCCACTTTAGACGCCCACAAATGTGTCAGAAAGATAGATAAATGTATGAGAAAGATATCTAGGCCACTCTAAAAGTGTCGCAAATTCGATTTCTGGGTGATTAGGAGCAACAAATACAGTCGGTGTAAATTGAGCAAATCCAGATAATACCCATTTAGCGCTGTCTCGGATGGTATGGTATCTCCACTTTAAACGCCGAAAAATGGTTCAGAAGGATAGATAAATGTATTAGGAAGATATCTAGACCACTCTAAAAGTGGCGCAAATTCGATTTCCGGGTGATTGGGAGCAAAAAATACAGTCGTTGTAAATTGACCATATCCAGATAATACCCTTTTAGAGCTGTCTCGGAGGGTATGGCATCTCCACTTTAAAGGCCCAAAAATGGGTCAGAAATATAAACAAATGTATTAGGAAGATATCTAGACCACGATAACAGTGGCGCAAGCTCGATTTCGGGGTGATTCGGAGCCACAAATACAGTGGATGTAAATTGACCAAATCCAGATAATACCCATTTAGCGCTGTCTCGGAGGGTATGGCATCTCCACTTTAAACGCCCAAAATGGGTCAGAAAGATAGATAAATGCATTAGAACCATATGTAGACTACTCTAAAAGTGGCGCAAATTCGATTTCTGCGTGACAAATACAGAGGATGTAAATTGACCAAACCAGATAATACCCATTTAGCGCTGTCTCGGAGGGTGTGGCATCTCCACTTTAAACCCCCCAAAATGGGTCAGAAAGATAGATAAATGTATTAGGAAGATATATAGACTACTCTAAAATTGGCGCAAGTTCGATTTCAGGGAGATTGGGAGCAACAAATACAGTCTGTGTAAATTGACCAAATCCAGATAATACCCATTTAGCGCTGTCTCGGAGGGTATGGTATCTCCACTTTAGACGCCCACAAATGTGTCGGAAAGATAGATAAATGTATTAGAAAGATATCTAGGCCACTCTAAAAGTGTCGCAAATTCGATTTCTGGGTGATTGGGAGCAACAAATACAGTCGGTATAAATTGGCCTAATCCAGATAATACCCATTTAGCGCTGTCTCGGAGGGTATGGCATCTCCACTTTAAACGCCCAAAAATAGGTCAGAAAGATAGATAAATGTATTAGGAAGGTATCTAGGCCATTCTAACAGTGGCGCAAATTCGATTTCAGGGTGATTGGGAGTAACCAATACAGTCGGTGTAAATTGACCAAATCCAGATAATGCCCATTTAGCGCTGTCTCGGATGGTATGGTATCTCCACTTTAAACGCCCAAAAATGGTTCAGAAGGATAGATAAATGTATTAGGAAGATACCTAGATCACTCTAAAAGTAGCGCAAATTCGATTTCCGGGTGATTGGGAGCAACAAACACAGTGGGTGTAAATTGACCAAATCCAGATAATACCCATTTAGTGTTGTCTCGGAGGGCGTGGTGTCTCCACTTTAAACGCCCAAAACTGGGTCAGAAAGATAGATAAATGTATTAGAAAGATATCTAGACTACTCTAAAAGTGGCGCAAATTCGATTTCCGGGTGATTGGGAGAAAATATTACAGTCGTTGTAAATTGACCATATCCAGATAATACCCTTTTAGAGCTGTCTCGGAGGGTATGGCATCTCCACTTTAAAGGCCCAAAAATGGGTCAGAAATATAAACAAATGTATTAGGAAGATATCTAGACCACGCTAACAGTGGCGCAAGTTCGATTTCGGGGTGATTCGGAGCCACAAATACAGTGGATGTAAATTGACCAAATCAAGATAATACCCATTTAGCGCTGTCTCGGAGGGTATGGCATCTCCACTTTATCGCCCAAAGATGGGTCAGAAAGATAGATAAATGCATTAGAAAGATATGTAGACTACTCTAACAGTGGCGCAAATTCGATTTGTGGGTGACAAATACAGTGGGTGTAAATTGACCAAATCCAGATAATACCCATTTTGCGCTGTCTCGGAGGGTGTGGCATCTCCACTTTAAGCCCCCAAAAATGGGTCAGAAAGACAGATAAATGTATTAGGAAGATATCTAGATTACTCTAAAATTGGTGCAATTTCGATTTCTGGGAGATTGGGAGCAACAAATACAGTGGATGTAAATTGCCCATATCCAGATATTACCCATTTAGCGCTGTCTCGGAGCGTATGGCATCTGCACTTCAAACGCCCAAAAATGGGTCAGTAAGATAGATAAATGCATTAGGAAAATATCTAGACCACTCTAAAAGTGGCGCAAATTCGATTTCTGGGTGATTGGGCGCAACAAATACAGTCTGTGTAAATTGACCAAATCCAGATAATACCCATTTAGCGCTGTCTCGGAGGGTATGGCATCTCCACTTCAAACGCCCAAATATGGGTCAGCAAGATAGATAAGTGTATTAGGAAGATATCTAGACCACTCTAAAGTGGCGCAAATTCGATTTCTGGGTGACAAATACAGTGAGTGTAAATTGACCAAATTCAGATAATACCCATTTAGAGCTGTCTCGCAGGGTATGGCATCTCCACTTTAAACGCCCAAATATGGGTCAGCAAGATAGCTAAATGTATTAGGAAGTTATATAGACCACTATAAAAGTGGCGCAAATTCGATTTCAGGGTGATTGGGAGCAGCATTCACAGTGGGTGTAAATTGACCAAATCCAGATAATACCCATTTAGTGTTGTTTCGGAGGGTATGGTGACTCCACTTTAAACGCCCAAAAATGGGTCAGAAAGATAGATAAATGTATTAGGAAGATACATAGACCACTCTAAAAGTGGCGCAAATTCGATTTCTGGGTGATTGGGCGCAACAAATACAGTCGGTGTAAATTGACTAAATCCAGATAATACCCATTTAGCGCTGTCTCGGAGGGTATGGCATCTCCACTTCAAACGCCCAAAACTGGGTTAGTAAGATAGATAAATGTATTAGGTAGATATCTAGACCACTCTAAAAGTGGCGCAAATTCGATCTCGGGGTGACAAATACAGTGGGTGTAAATTGACCAAATCCAGATAATATCCATTTAGAGCTGTCTCGCAGGGTATGGCATCTCCACTTCAAACGCCCAAAAATGGGTCAGTAAGATAGACAAATGTATTAGGAAGATATCTAGACCACTCTAAAAGTGGCGCAAATTCGATTTCTGGGATATTGGGAGCAACAAATACAATGTGTGTAAATTGACCATATCCAGATAATACCCATTTAGCGTTGTCTCGGAGGGTATGGCATCTCCAGTTTAAACAGCCCAAAATGGGTCAGAAAGATAGATAAATGTATTAGGAAGATATATAGATCACTCTAAAAGTGGCGCAAATTCGATTTCTTGGTGACAAATACAGTGGGTGTAAATTGACCAAATTCAGATAATACCCATTTAGAGCTGTCTCGTAGGGTATGGCATCTCCACTTTAAACGCCCGAAAATGGGTCAGAAAGATAGATAAATGTATTAGGAAGATATATAGACCACTATAAAAGTCGCGCAAATTCGATTTCTGGATGATTGGGAGCAACAAATACAGTGGGTGTAAATTGACCAAATCCAGATAATACCCATTTAGAGCTGTCTCGGAGGGTATGGCATCTCCACTTTAAACGCCCAAAAATGGGTCAGAAAGATAGATAAATGTATTAGTAAGATATCTAGACCACTCTTAAAGTGGGTGGCAAGATATTGTGGAATATACACAGATTTGAACTACGACCGTTTAGAAATGTTCTTAATAGCACACATTTTGAGGTAGTGTTGTCAAATTTATATTCACAGCGAAGAAAATTTATTGGGGAAAACATGGTCCCATTCTTGTTAGGAAAAGCGTAATGGTTGTCGAAATATATCGATTTTCACGAAGGTTACTACTTTCACATAGCGCGATTTAGAATATCGAAACGGGAATAGGGAATAAGGAAATAAGTTCAGCGACGTACTTTTCCATCGTGTTACAGGGCGCCTTGGGAAGAAGAGTGCCACTGGAGGGTCTGAAGAAACCCCACAGATACAGGCCAGGAACCGTCGCCATCCGTGACATCCGACGTTACCAGAAAAGCACGGTCTCGAAGCCAAGCGGTAACATTTTTGAAAAGTTCAGGTAGGTCTGGAAACTTGAGTAGAATTGTTAAAACTTTCAATGAACAAGCCAGAGTGTAGACTGTCTGATGGTGGTAGGAAGAGAGTTAAATTACTTATTAAAAGATGATGGTGGAAAAAATGATGGTGGAGTTGCCATGGTTACGTGACGTCACGGATGACTTCACATCCAGTCACGTGACATCTGGTTTACATCGGGGTCACTCCTGTGACGTCACCTCCGAGTGACGGTCCAGCAAGAGTGATCTCTCCCTACATAAGCGCCCAGTGACTTCCAATGTTAATCTATACGGGGAATGCCTGTAAGGCGTATAGGAGGGGTCATTTTCCTTGTGGATTTTACTATGAGGTGTGGCATCTTGTTTTTCTCGTCTCACCACCTAGAACACGATGGGAGGGATCTCGAAGCCAAGCGCGGAAATTTTCTGAAAAGTTCAGGTAGGACTGATGGGGTGGATATTTCAATACTGGCTCAGTGGACAGTGTCGGTCCCACTGGGAAACCCACTCATGGACATTTGCGGTATGGGTTGTGGCATTTTGTTTTTCTCGTCTCACCACGTAGAACACGATGGGAGGGGTCTCGAAGCCAAGCGGTGAAATTTTTTGAAAAGTTCAGGTAGGTCTGATGGGGTGGATAGGTCCATACTGGCTCAGTGGACAATGTTGGTCCCACTGGGAAACCCACTCCTGGACATTTGCGGTATGGGTTGTAGGCCCTTGTTTATCTCGTCTCACCACGTAAAAAACGATGGGAGCGGTCTCCAGGCTAAGCGTTGAATTTTTTTTTGAAAAGTGTCAGTCCGCATGCGCATTGGTCAGGCAGATCGAGGTGGACGTTCTGGGGTCTAGGTGGGCTCCTAGTGGTCCGGTTGGGTCAAGTTAGGTATTAGTGTGAAGCACTCGTGAGGAAGCATCCGACTGGATGGGTATGACGTGGAAATGATGTCATTCTGCGCATGCGCAGTAGAAAAAAATCTATTAGAATGGACGTTTTTAGGTCGAGATGGACCTCTATGGGCCGATTGGGCCGTTTGAGGTTTTATTTTCTCTTGGGATAGCGTCGGATTGGACTGGTGTCTAGTTCGATTTCGTCATTCTGCGTATGCGCAGTCTGGCCGTATTATAGAAAGCAGCAATTTTATGGGTTCGCGGGGGTCTGTTGAGTGATTGATGGGCCAGCCGTGGTCTGACTGCGTCGTGTGGGTGGCATCTTGAAGCTCGGGGTTGACCACGTCATCTGTGACGTCATTGGTGACGTCATCAGTAGGAGTAGTAGCGAAAGCGGGAATTTTGGGGGTGTGAAGTAAGGTGTTTGGTGTAGAGATGGACCATCCTTGGGCCGAATGCGTCGTGTGAGGTGGCATCTTGTAGCAACGCCAGCCAACGCCAAGCTTAACGCTTAAACGCCCTGATGAAATAGCTCAGAAGATATCTCATACATATTTTATGGAATTCCCACTAATTGATCGGACGCCATGATGTAGACAGATGAAAGAACAACAACAACAACAAGGATGACAGGTCAATCATATTATTCTCCCTTCCATTACATCATACCCACGCTGGGGGAGCCGCGTTGCCTATGTTTATAATTCTCGTAGGTTCTTGTCCAATCAGAAGCCGTCGTTTGAGAAAGTCCCATCTTTGTTCGGTGTGACCTACGCATCGTTGGGCAGTCCAGGATATTGTTCAGTCAGCATGTCCTGAAACAGTTGTTTGTGCATTCTGATCGCATTTTCCAGGACCTCGGTGAGTGGTAGTCACATATCCTCTTCCAAATGACGCTTGGTCTTTATGATGGACCTGTGCTTGGGGTAGCCTTTCTTCATTTCAAGAGGTAGCAGGGTATACTGTTCATAGATCGCCATGGCTGTTTTCCCGATGCTGGGACGCATTTGGATGTACGCCTCTTGTAAGTTATCCTGTCCGGCGTCCTCGATCGATGCAGCGGGAGTATCAATAGCTGCTGTCACAATACGATCCTAAAAGGTAGGTTCTTCCTCACTTCCCTGGGATGTAGGCTGACTATCTGAGATCAAGCTCTCCGTATCAGTAGATAGGCTCTCAGCAGTCTCTGTTCGGTATCATTAAATGTCTCCTCAATGGACTCCTCGGAGTCTTCAATCCCATGTATATTCTTCTGGCGTTGCATCATATCGTAATGTCTGGTGAACGGGCGTAAGCACTCAGAGCATGTATAACACATGTTGACGGTTGAACGTCGACTGTGTGCGTTTTGGGAATACACTTGCTTTTATAGACAGTAACGCCCGCCAACGCCTTAAGGCCCGTCTCAATGCCTTAACACCCTTTCTCAACGCCTTAACGCTGTTTAATGATGCGTTCAAACAAATGATTCTTTTGAGCTATTGTTCTGATATACGCCGCTTTCCAGTTCATGTCCGAGGTTTTAAACATCGACGCTTTTCTTTCTATTTCCATATGGACCGGGTCCTTGTTCGACTCGAGGTCGGCATACTGCTGACGTAATGCCCGTCGTAGTCAGGGTGTCAATGTGTTATGGGCTAAAATTGCCGCTTCCTCTTTCGAATACCCTTTGCGGTGAAACTTGTTTTCTGTGGCCTCCAACGTCTCGCCCATCTCGGCGTCCACATTTTCTTTGAACACATTCTTCCATACCCTTGTGTCCACATTATGCTCATTCTCTTGTGCGAGTTTGGATTGAACCTTCATTGTTGGGTGATATTCCGGGACTGATGGTATGAAGGGGACCCGCTGTATGGGGACGGGCTGCTGCTGCTGGACGGGTGCTGTCAGGTGTGGACGCGGGGGGTGATGTAGGGGTATATGACGTTATGGTGATCCCTCGTCGGGTAACAGGGGGGTCGTCAACCGGCGATCTTCGTGGGTATGGGCTTTTAAGTCTACGAACAGGTAGCCGTACGAACGACTTGTCGCCCCTTGAAACGCCTGCATGAAATGGTCGATGTTGAGGATAAATTCGACTACCAAACACACGGCTTTGTGCTCTATCGATACGATTGGAAAACAACACAAAGTATTGGCGGTTCAAGGCAATATCTCTGGACACCTTCGCTTGGGGAAAGAGATTCTGGGTCAAATAGATGACGGACAGATAGCGATGATGGGACACTTTGGTAAAAAAAAAGTCGGCAACGTGTGGATTGTCCTTGGTCGCACTCATCAAGTCATCCAGCACTACCACGTTGGCCTGCTCGGGGTCGAAGAAATACGCTTGATCGATATCGTGAGGAACCCCTGGGACAAAGCTCACATTCTGTAACCTTGTAGTTTCGTAGGCGGGCTGCCACTGGCTGTAGCACTAAACAACGCGTGTCGGAACTGGGGTTGCCGCACCTTCTTCTAAGGACTTCATCACCCAGGACGTTTTTCCACAACCCGTAGGGCCGCCCACCATCATCGTATAGGGATGCTCTAATATTCTCGTGTGTGACGTAGGCGTTGATTGATCGACGCGCGTACGTTGAATGTGCACGTTGTCTTGACTCCGTTCCGTGAGATGTCTTGGCTCCACACGATTATTATGTACGGAAAGCAAATGTCTACGTAGATTAACTGGCGTGGAAAATGACTTCGAACACAAGTGACAAGCGTACACCACGGCGCTCGTCCCCTTTGGAGCTCGAAGGTCGGGGATGGGCAGTCGGGAGCTCGGAACTCGCTCACTCACTCGCTTGCTCACCCATTCACCAGCGTTAGGGCGTCACTGCGTTGAGGGCATCACACCTCACTCTTGGAGTTCCAAAGCTCTCGGAGCTTTTTTCTAGGGAATCGGTGTTTTACTACTACTCAAGGTATAGCAATAACATGTGATGATCAAAGTTGCATACAAAATTAGCATAAAAAGGAAACAAAGTAGCTATGAAATGAAATGTGGTTACATAGCTTGTTTCGAAAAGTTGCACAAGAAGTAACCAAAAGTTGCCAGGTGTTGAACAAAGTTAAAATATTACATATTCGACATCGACAACATTTAATATTTAAACAGTACAGGCAAGAGGTTGAAACAAAGAAAGAAAAAGGTTAGTTAAATTAAAACTCTACGCGGTTATCAACGACTTTACAAAATGATGGAGAAGAGCGCTATAACGCTGCAAATGATTTAAAAGAAAAACGTTGGAAATCTGCTAAAATGCATATACACAAACGAGCCAATTACAGTAGCAGGGTTGACTGGCTTGTTTTAAAATTTAGTCTCGTTTCGAACAAACCAAATTACTAGACGGCTTCAAAAATTAACAGCAAAGCAAGTTGAAACTGGGAGTATTTGGGAAATTTTGGAAGGATTCCGAAACGGATGAATGAATTGTCCAGATTCAAGCGTACGCCAGAGAAGTCAAAAATCCAGCCGACTACCAAATTCCACAAGGGCAAAACATTTTGACAAACTACCAACAGGTGGTCGGCAGTTTTAGTTTGATTGCAAAAAGTACATTTGATAATATTAGTTATATGACGCCTATATAGAACGTGATTTGTGAGAAGAATATCGTGACTGATTTTCCAAACCACATCGCGTGAACTGGGGTCAATACATGGACTCAAAATATTTTCACAGGTGCGCGCGCATGCGTACGGAGCTCCAAGCTCCGAGCTCCAACAGCTCCGAGCTCCAAGAGCTCCAAGCTCCGAGCTCCGAGAGCTCCGGAATTCCACGCTACGAGAGCTCCGGCGCTCCGAGCTCCGAGAGCTCCGAAAAGCTCCGGAGCTCCAAGAGCTTGGAGCGTCGGAGCTCCGGGAGTGAGGCGTGCTCAACACCCGTCTTAATGCAGTGATGCCCTCAACGCAGTGACGCCCTAAATCTGGTGGGTGAGTGAGCGAGCGAGTGAGTGAGTGAGTTCGGAGCTTCTGACTGCCCATCCCCGAGCTTCGAGCTTCAAACACCCAACTGCCCCATCCCCGAGCTCCGAGTTCTTGCATATAAACACGACATATATGAAAGCTTCATTGTACGCCGAGTGTCCATGGAGACGAGAGCCATGGTTTACGCATGTCACTTGTGTTCGAAGTCATTTTCCACGCCATTTAATCTACGGAGACATTTGCTTTCCATACATAATAATCGTGTAAATCGAAGCCATCTCACGGCACGGAGTCCAGACAACGTGCAAATTCAACGTACGCGAGAAGATCGATCAACATCTACGTCACACACGAGAGTATTAGAGCATCTCTATACGGTGACGGTGGGCGACCGGGATGTGAAAAGACGTCCTGGGTGATGAAGTTCTTAGAAGAAGAAGTGGCAACCCCAGCTCCGACACGCGTTGTTTGGTGCTACAGCAAGTGGCAGCCCGCCTATGAAACTACAAGGTTACAGAATGTGAGCTTCGTCCCAGGCATTCCTCACGATATCGATCAAGCTTATTTTATTCGACCCCGAGCAGACCAACGTGGTAGTGCTAGATGACTTGATGAGTGCGGCCAAGGAAAATTCACACGTTGCCGACTTGTTTACCAAAGGGGTAACCAGCATCGCAATCTGTTCGTCATCTATTTGATCTAGAATCTCTTTCCTCAAGGGAAGGCGCCCAGGGATATTGCCTTGAACTGCCAATACTTTGTGTTGTTCTCCAATCCCATCGACAGAGCACAAATCTGTGTGTTTGGTAGTCGAATTTATCCTCAGAACATCGATCATTCCATGCAGGCATTCCAAGGGGCGGCAAGTCGTCCGTACTGCTACCTGTTCGTAGAATTAATAGCTCGTGCCCCCGAAGATCACCGGTTGACGACCCACATGTTACCCGACGAGGGGCCACCACAACGTCATATACCCCTACGCCATCCATTGAGTCCACACCTGGCAGCATCCGTCCAGCAAGGGCAACTCATCTCCATACAGCGGGTCTCCTTCATACCATCAGTCCCGGAATGTCATCTAACAATGAAGGTTAAATACAAACTCGCACAAGAGAATGAACATAATGTGGACACAAGGGTATAGAAGAATGTGTTCAAAGAAAGTATGGACGCCGAGATGGGCGAGACGGTGGAGACCACAGAAAACAAGTTTCACCACAAAGGGTATTCGGAAGAGGAAGCCGCAATTTATTCCATAACACATTGGCGCCAAGACTACGACGGGCTTCTATCTACATCATGGCGTCAGATCAATAAATGGCAATTCTATAGAATATGTATGAGATATCTTCTGAGCTATTTCAACAGGGCGTTGAAGCGTTAAGCTTGGCGTTGGTGGGCGTTGCTACAAGATGACATCTCACACGGCGCATTCGGCCCAAGGATGGTCCATCTCTACCCCAAACACCTTCGTTCACACCCAAAATGCCCGCTTTCGCTACTACGCCTACTGATGACGTCATCAATGACGTCACAGATGACGTGGTCCCCTCAAGTCGTGGTCTACACCACGAGAGCTTCAAGATGACACTCCACACCACGCATTCGGACCACGGATGGTCCATCAATCACTCAACAGACCCCTCGCGAACCCCTAAAATGTCTGCTTTCTATACTACGGCCTGATTGCGCATGCGCAGGATGATGAAACCGGACTAGACTACAGTCCAATCCGACGTTACCCCAAGAGAACTTCAAAATAAGACCTCACACGGCCCAATCGGCCCACTAAGGGTCCATCTCGACCTCAAAACGTCGATTCAAATACCCTTTTTCTACTGCGCTTGCGCAGAATAATGTCAGTTCCACGTCATACCCATCCAGTCGTATGCTCCCTCACGAGTGCTTCACACTGATACCTAACTCGACCCAATCGGACCACCAGGGGCCCACCTAGACCCCAAATCGTTCACCTCGATCTGCCTGTCCAGTGCGCATGCGCACAGTCACTTTTTCAAAAGATTTCAACGCTTGGCCTCGAGACCCCTCCCATCGTGTTCTACGTGGTGGTACGAGAAAAACAAGGGACCAAAACCCATCTCGCAAATGTCCAAGAGTGGACTTCCCAGTGGGACCCACATTGTCCACAGCGCCAATATGGACCTATCCACACCAGCAGACCTACCTGAACTTTTCAAAAAAATTCACCGCTTGGCTTCGAGACCCCTCCCATCGTGTTCTACGTGGTGAGACGTGAAAAACAAGATGCCACACACAAGATCTAACATGCTCCACATTATGGCCGTGCCCTGGTTGGTCCACACCTCAAAACATATAGAGATAATCACACGATAATCTTCGTTTGTTTTGTTGTGATCTCTTTCATTCACATGCCGAACTGGTGACGTCTCATTCTTCTGACGCAATGTACAAAGCTGAGCGTCGATTGGTTCATTCATTGCGCAATGGGCGGAGTTCACACAGCTGCATCTCGTGAACGGACAGCACGCGCAAGCATGGCCTGCAAATCAGGCACGAATTTCTCCCATCAACACGGGATAAGTTTGCGAAAAATTTGCCATTCCGTTTATGAAATGAGGAAATATTTATCATTGTACATGATAGAATGAAGTTAATGACCTTCTTAGTGAATATTATCGTGTAATAATTTTTCGATGCTTAGTTTTAGACCGTCAATTAAAAATCCAATTTTTCGATATTTAGTTTTAGACCGTCAATTAAAAAACCAAGCGGCGTAGTAGCCGCTTGGTTTTTTAATTGACGGTCTGAAACTAAACATCGAAAAATTATTACACGATAATATTCACTAAGGCGGTCATTAACTTCTAAATAAAAAATGACTACCCCTATACCCATACAGGCATTCCCCGTTTTGATTAACATTGGAAGTCACTGGGGTCTTATGTAAGGGAAGATCACTCTTGCTGGACCGTCGCGTCACCGGAATGACGTCACAGGGAGTGACCCACATGTAACCCAGATGTCACGTTGCCGGATGTGACGTCATCCGTGACTTCACGTCACCATGGCAATTCCACTATCATTTTTTCCACCATCATTTTCAATAAGGAATTTAACTCGCTTCCTACCACCATCAGACAGTCTACACTCTTAGTTCTTCATTGAAAGTTTTAAAAATTCTACTCAAGTTTCCAGGCCTACCTGAACTTTTCAAAAAAATTCAGCGCTTGGCTTCAAGACCGTGCTTTTCTGGTAACGTCGGATGTCACGGATGGCGACGGTTCGTGGCCTGTATCTGTGGGGTTTCTTCACACCTCCAGTGGCTGGAGCACTCTTCTTCTTGGTGGCCATCTGTTTTCGGCGCGTCTTCCATCCGGTAGATTATCGGGGCGTCTGTTTGGTACGCATCATCTCTGTTCAAGTCTTCTTTGTAGGGTGAAAAGATGAAATTTCCCGCCCGGTTTATATAGCCTGAACCAGTGAATTTTGACTGGCTACTAAAACTATACTCGGCTATTCGATTGGTTAAAGTTCTAACGATTTCATTGGTTAAAATACGGCACGGTGATTGGTCACTTTGAGTCCACTTTCCAAATTCCATTGTACGCTAGAACCCCTCATTTTGACCCCTCAAAAACACCACTCGGAGCTCGCCAAAAATGACCGGGCATGACCGAAGGTGACGTCATCCTTCAGAAATAGTACCCCGTTAAATTTTACCCGGGGGAACAAAATTTGAGACCATCATGTTTTCTAGGCAATCGGTGTTCTTACTACGACTGTGGCGGAGACCATCGCGTTCTCTGAATTAAAATTATTCTAAAGCAATAACTTTATCCTCCGACATTTTTCGGTGTGCAAAGTATTCAATAACACAATTTCGATTACGTAATCACACGGAATAAACGGGGCGTACTTCGTTGATCCGCAATTGACATCTTTACTGCAGCATTATGTAACAATGCTGGTGAGTTAAGATTTATCACAAATAATTAAATATTTTATTTGACCATTAACATGAATCTATCACTGAAACATGGCAGCGTGACTAACGTCACAGGACCTACGAAGTAGGGTTTGATGTGATTTAAGTGTGTAATCGAGATATGACTTGGGGGCTGTATGTGCTACCGTGGGAGAATTTATATAGCAGTCTCTAATTGACAGTGGGCATTTTTAACTTCCCCAGATGTCACCGCTGGTGAGTCATTAGCGTAGCATCGCCCTCAGTTTCTATTACCCTGGACACTTATCAGCCCAGCAGTACAGCACGAGGTCACCCACCCAAGTCTTGACCGGGCTCAAAGTCGCTTAACTTCGATGATTTTACAAGAACCGGTGTGTTCAACGTGATTTGCCGTATCAGGGAACCTTCAAATGTCACAGTGAAACATACAGCCAAGGGTTCCCGATGGGCATGACTGCACTCGCTGAGTCATCAATAAATAATAAAAAAATAATTATAAATAAAATTTTCAGAATTCGGTCAGCGCAGAACTTGCTGGTGACAATGCCCTAATGCACGTTCATGCCAAAAATCAAGGTTCTAATGTCAACGGTTCTCCTTATTTTGCCGACCAAAGGATTCGGATGGACTGACTGACTGACTGACGGACTGACTCACTCACTGACTCACACATTACCGGACAATTTGCAAATGGTAGCCTACTTCGGTGGAAAATACTGAAATTACCACTTAAACCTACCTTATTTCTCGTAGATTTAAGACTGAAGAAATCACAGGCGTTTTTTGAACCAGCTTGAACTTGCCATTGCGTAGTACCGGATGCGTTACCTTGCCGAATTGACCGAGAAACAAACAACGCAAGACGGTTGTTTGACATTTATTTGCGTCCACAGAAACAGACGTTCCAATAACACTAGGAAAGATTTACACAGATGCTTTATTACATGAAATATAAGACGTTCATTAGAAAAGTGATCCGCCCCTACGATTCGGAACCCACAAAACTACTGTATGACACCCACCCTTTAAAAGCTACAGCAGGGTTGTTTCGACATAATTTGCAGACGTTATGTGTGATGTGAGTGGAGTAGAGTCCTTGTTGAAGGTCCTTGCAAGAAATAGCTAGGTTGAGTAGAGTGGCTTTTATCTGAGGTCCTCGCAAGAATTAGCTCTTGGACTATAAGCTTGATTGCCCTTGAAAAAAGAGAATACAGAAGTGTAACGTTTACCATTTTCAAACACTGCGATATAGGGCGAAAACATATTATTAATACTTAAGAAAAACACTCAACCACAGATTTGCTCAACATTTTATTCTCTTAAAATTTATTCCACGAAAATCTATTAATTAAAACTGAACATAATAATATACACAAAGGGTGAAAGGCTGGAGTGATTGTATCTAACCAACATCAAACTATCCTGCATGAGATAACGGGTTCTCATGAACAGGGCCCTTCAGGAGGTAAAAGCATTTTGGGAAAGGTATTGCGCCACTATTTCTAAGAACTCTGGCGTTGAATGTATGTGGATATTGAAAAACTCAAAATGTCTTACGGAAGAGCTTGATGCTAAAGGTCACATACCGTACAGAAATGTATCCACATGGGATTTCTCGACTCTCTATACTACAATCCCTCATCAGGACCTTATTGACCGTCTAAGTTCATTAATAGTATCTGTGTTCAAGAAAACTGATCGTAGATATATAAATGTCGGAAGCCATAAAGCCTTCTTTAGCTCTACTACATACAAGAGATATCATTCATGGGATGTTTCTTTGTTTATAGAGTTGCTTGAATTTCTCATTAAAAATATCTATGTGAAATTTGGCAACACAATATATCAACAGCATATAGGTATTCCAATGGGTACTAATTGTTCACCCCTATTGGCTGACCTATATCTGTTCTCTTATGAATATGACTATATGCAGGCGCTTTCAAAAACCGATCCATTCAAAGCCCGTTCCTTCTCATTCACCAAACGCTATATAGACGAGCTTCTCGCTGTGGATAATCGCTATATAAATGACGCAGTGATATATATCTACCTTCACTGGATAAGAAGGAAACTACAGATAACCCTACAGGCACATCGTATTTAGACCTATATCTGTATAAAAATGAAGGGGGCCTTCTCTCTCGTCGACTGTATGACAAAAGAGATGATTATCCCTTTCTGGACAGTAATATTCCAGTGGGACTTGCATATGGCGTATACATATCACGCCTAGTAGCGTTTGTTAGATCCTGTGTTAAATATGACGATTTTAATCAACGTCACAAAACATTGTTGCAGAAAGTTATCAAACAGGGCTACACCACCAAGCGCCTCCACTCAAAGTTTCTCAAATTTGGCCCTACATATCGCATGCTGATAGCAAAATACGAGCGTAGCGGGCAAGGTCTATGGCGTTTACGTTTCGTAACTTGTGTCTAATCTCGCTTAACCCGGGGCTAGGGGCCGTATGAACCCATGTACTTCAAGATCCTCATGGTACTCATATGAACAGTCGCAATCAAAGCGTGACTGAGATACATCATTCTTTAGATGACTTTACAACGAATATTGTGGATTAAGAATACTGATCAGCGATGCGGATTTAATATTTTTGGAACATCATGATGTCTTGCTGGCATCATTGAAAACTGTTGACCGCTTCTCTCTTGCAGGAAACAAGCCTATGTTTATGTATACTATGATTGTCTTTTTGAATTTGATATTAATACTGTTATATGGAATATGGAATAAGTCTTTGGATTATGGGCGCGGATATTCTCTAATGGACGACGGCTGACTTATGAATTGTAATTCTATTTGTTGATTTCTATACATCATCATAACCAGGGCAAAAACCATGTGTAGTTCACTTTACATGTGCATACAGGAAATGCAAATCCTACATCCCTAAGAAAAAATGGCTGCCTATAAATTTTCAATATATATATGTATAATTATGGTATTTATTGATTTCAAATTGATCATCATTTATTCCCAAAGAATCAATTGGAAACAATGTCGCCGTAGGCCTTCAAATTAATGATCTGTAACAGTGAAGTCTGCTCTGCAACGCTGGCTTATAGAATATTTGTTTGACATTTCCATAATCCTCACATTGTCCTCGCTGTCTTGCTGCTGATACTAGACTCAGTGAATTATAAGCGTACACACGTAAAAATCAATGCACATAATACAGGAGATATAGCTACAGGTAGCTCGTGAATGCAACCTTATAATGATCGAGCCATGTCATTTGACTTTCAAAATAACTATCACATTCATCGTATGTCTACATTCAAAGTAATAAGATATAAATGTTTACTGTCGCTATGAATTTCTACACCGCATAATTTGTACAACTTTTATGGACCTATCACATCCAAGGCACTAAAATACAGAGCTCTCTTCATTTTCAAAGACTAGTCGGGACCTACCGCCACGTTTTACACCGTTGATCCATCTTGTCTTGGGATCCACATTCGATGTAATAGGTTCATGTTCGCCATCTTCCCAAGGTGAGGTGATACTTTATCCAAGTTTTTCTTGCCTTTGGAACATAACCAGATATAAGGTAAGAAAAGTACAGAGCTTCACTTGATCCATCTTCACAAGAAAGCGAGGTCTTCTGTCGAGTTCCACACATTCCTTTGGAACAAGACTACGTGTACATTCATCGTAAGAAAATAGAAGTCTCCTCTTCTGTAATCTTCTCGGGGCAAGGTGGGATCTTCCACCAAATTAAGAAATAATTTTTTCATAGGCGTGCTGAATGGTTATTTTACGCACGGTTAGTGTGGAGAAGTTTATCAATTTTAGGGTGCTAGCGATACTTCCCCACACTAACCGTGCGTAAAATTACCATAAACCACGAACCAAAACTCCTCCACTGATATTGGCACGATGCTCCCGTTTCGGTTGGCATCGGGTCAATGTCAGTGGACAACTTCATGTGGTCTCTCCAATGGAGAGTTATCCTGTCAGCCGAGCCAGCTCCGTGGAACATACTTCGATTTAGGTCTATTTGTGTCGTCTGTTAATCAATTTCATGATGAAAACAGCAGTTAAACTTGAGAAAGGAATTCCATCTTGGAATTTATTTGTGTGTTTATTCGATTGTATGAAGCAGACGACCCCTTCCTCTCCCGCCTTGTAAAATAGAATCTCCCAATGAACACCTGCCCTTGACACATGTACATTTCACACAACCGTGCAAAATCACTCAATAATTGCACGGTTAGCAAGTTGTTAAAGACACAACTGTTATAGAATTATGAAATAATGTTTACATATGCGTGCTCAATGGTTATTGTACGCACGGTTAGTGTGTGAAAGTTTATATTTTACAGCAAGGGCGACGCTCGCGCCGTAACATTTATAAAATTTCACACAATAACCGTGCGTAAAATAACCATACGAGTAGTATAGAAAGGACGGCTAAAGCTTCATTGACCTACTCATTTGTTCCCCCGGGTAAAATTTAAGGGGGAACCCAGGTTAAAGTATAGGAAGCGGCCATTTACGGCCTTTGA
This sequence comes from Hanleya hanleyi, assembly GCA_036873755.1. NCBI lineage: Eukaryota > Metazoa > Mollusca > Polyplacophora > Lepidopleurida > Hanleyidae > Hanleya > Hanleya hanleyi. The sequence continues at coordinate 25,705 of JAVTVY010056525.1, forward strand.
CCTCTGAGGCCGTGTAGAGGTCAAGGCCGCTATAGTTCCAACAGGTGGCGGTCACGTGGCGGTCATGGGCATGTATTCTTCCGCGGTGATGCGGTCTGGCGGTAATGCGGTCGCTGGAAAAAGCTTCCGCGGAGAAAAAGTAGTCCCCAGACTTCAAATACGCTGCATGGTCCGATTGGGTCGAGTGAGGTATCAAAGTGAAGCATTCGTGAAGGGGCATCCAGTCATGGGTGGGTGCATGTAAAATTAGGATTTTTCCCGAAAATATAACAAACGGAACACGGACTTTACCCCTAAAATAGGAGAAAACACCTATCAACCCTAGACAAAAGGGCTAAAATCGGTCCCCGGGATTATTGGCACCTACCTATCAAGTCAATGGGGTGGGTGCATGCAAAATTAGGATTTTCCCACGAAACTATAAAAAGCGGAACACGGATTTTACCCCTACAATAGGGGAAATCCCTATCAACCATAGCCAAAAGGGCTAATATCGGTCCCCGGGCTTATCGGGGCCTGTCTATCAAGTCAATGGGGTGGGGTGCATGTAAAATTAGGATTGTTTTCCGAAAATATAAAAAGCGGAACTCGGACTTTACCCCTACAATAGAGGTCTGTATTATACAATATAAGGGAAAATGCCTGTATGGGGTATGGGGATGGTCGTTTTTTTTTCGTGGGTGTTGCTATGGCTTGTGGGGTCTCGTTTTTCTCGTCTCGCCAAGAAAATGACAATGGGAAGGGTCCCGGAGCGAATCGGTGAAATTTTTGGGAGAAGTCACCGAGGTCTGTATATAGGCTCATACTGGCTATATGGGGCGAGGGGTGGTCAATTTTTTTGTGGGCTTTACTATGGCTTGTGGGGTCTCGTTTTTCTCGTCTCGCCAAGAAAATGACAATGGATAGGGTCCCGGAGCGAATCGGTGAAATTTTTGGAAAAAGTCACCGAGGTCTGTATATAGGCCTATAGGCTGGCTGTGAGGGGTATAGGTCCAACCTGAGAAATTCACACACGTTCATTGTGATATGGGTTGTTTGTTCTTGTTTTTCACGTCTCGTCATTTAGAACACGATGGGAAGGGTCACGGAGCGAAACGGTGAAATTTTGGGAAAAGTACCATATAGCCCATATAGCACCATACTGGCTATGGGGAAACAGGTTCAACCTGGGAAATTCACACGCGTTCATTGTGATATGGGTTGTGGGGTCTTGTTTTTCTCGTTCGTCTCGTCATTTAGAACACGATGGGAAGGGTCCCGGAGCGAAACGGTGAAATTTTTGGAAAAAGTTCACCGAGGTCTGTATATAGGCTCATACTGGCTATATGGGGCGAGGGGTGGTTAATTTTTTTGTGGGCTTTACTATGGCTTGTGGGGTCTCGTTTTTCTCGTCTCGCCAAGAAAATGACAATGGAAAGGGTCCCGGAGCGAAACGGTGAAATTTTTGGAAAAAGTCACCGAGGTCTGTATATAGGCCTATAGGCTGGCTGTGAGGGGTATAGGTCCATCCTGGGAAATTCACACACGTTCATTGTGATATGGGTTGTTTGGTCTTGTTTTTCACGTCTCGCCATTTAGAACACCATGGGAGGGGTCCCGGAGCGAAACGGTGAAATTTTTGGAAAAGTACCATATAGCACATATAGTCCCATACTGGCTATATGGGGGTATAGGTTCAACCTGGGAAATTCACACACGTTCATTGTGATATGGGCTGTTTGGATTTGTTTTTCACGTCTCGTCATTTAGAACACGATGGAAAGGGTCCCGGAGCGAAACGGTGAAATTTTTGGAAAAGTTCGCCGAGGCCTGGGTAGGCCCATAGGCCTATACTGCATGGTTATGGGGGTATATATGCCCATACGGGATGGACGTTTTGGGGTCTAGGGGAGCCCCTAATGATCCTATGATGTCGTATGAGGTCTTATTTTGAAGCTCTCGTGGAGGAGCATCCGACTGGGCTAATGGTTCGTCCGTTTTCAATAGTCTGCGCATGCGCAGTCTGGCCGTAGTATAGAAAGCGGGCATTTTGGGGGTATGTGGGTGTGTGTTTGGGGTAGAGATGGACCGCTATAGGTCCGAATGGGTCGTGGAAGGTTAGAGTCAGAATGGTGTGTTTTTAAGTGCAAGTCGAGTCAATCTGCGCATGCGCATTTGGTTGTAGTAAGTAAAGTGGCCATTTTGGGGCAGTACAGGAAGGTATCTGGGGTCGAGATGGACCATCCTTGGTCCGAATGCGTCCTGGAAGGTGTCATCTTGAAGCTCTCGGGGTGTAGACCCCGATTTCAGGGATGTCCGCGTCACCTGTGACGTCATCGGTGACGTCATCAGTACGAGTAGTAGCGAAAGTGGGCATTTTAGGGCAGTACAGGATGATATTTGGGGTAGAGAGGGACCATCCTTGGTCCGAATGCGTCGTGGGAGGTGTCATCTTGTAGCTCTCGGGGTGTACATCCCGATTTGCGGGCTGCCCACGTCACCTGTGACGTCATCGGTGACGTCATCAGTACGAGTATTAGCGAAAGTGGGCATTTTAGGGCACTGAAGGATGATATTTGGGGTAGAGAGGGACCATCTTTGGTCCGAATGTGTCTAGGGAAGTATCATGTTGTAGCTCTCGGGATGTACATCCCGATTTGAGGGATGTCCGCGTCACCTGTGACGTCATCGGTGACGTCATCAGTACGAGTAGTAGCGAAAGTGAGTATTTTGGGGCAGTGATGGAAGGTATTTGGGGTAGAGATGGACCAACCTTGATCCGAATGCGTCGTGGGAGGTGTTATGTTGTAGCTCTCGGGGTGTACACCCTGATTTGAGGCATGTCCGCAGCATCTGTGACGTCATTGGTGACGTCATCAGTACAAGTAGTAGCGAAAGCGGGAATTTGGGGGGTATGTGGGTGTGTGTTTGGGGTAGAGATGGACCATCCTTGGTCCGAATGCGTCGTGTGAGGTATCATCTTGTAGCAACGCCCGCCAACACCAAGCTCAATGATTCAACGCCCTGGTGAAATAGCTCAGAAGCTCTGATTTTCTAGATATTCCATGGAATTGTCACTCATTCTTCGAAATGCAGTGACGTCCGTCGTTACACCTTAACACTCTAACATAACGCCATGATATAGACCGGAGAGAGAACAACAACAGCAACAACAACAAGGATGACACATAAAAGAACAACAACAACAAGAAGTTTTTTTTCATATAGTTTATTCTCCCCAATGTTGCATCATACACACGCTGGGGGAGCCGCGTTGGGTATATTTACAATTCAAGAAGACTCTTCCAATCAGAGGCCACCATTTGCATTCGTCATATTCGTTCCTGTCTGTTAGATGTATTCTTGTCCAATCAGAAGTCTCCATTTCAGAAAGTTCCATCTTCGGCCATGTTCGCTCTGAACCGTTTATTCTAATCATCGTCGGGCAGGCCAGGATACCGTTGAGGCCACATATCCTCAGATAGTTGTTTGTGCATTCTGAGTATCTATCAGTGCATGGGTGAATACATTCATCCGATGGGAAGATTCCGTAATTTTGTCACGAAGAACGTAACATTGGTCACCCTCTCTACGACCCACTTGGTGTTGGGGCGCTGTTCATAGGACCATTCCAAGACATCCAATTGGTCCACTTGGTCCAGCACGGGCTTTAGCGATGTTCGGTTAATGATGGTAAACGGTTGTTGTCAGGCGTATGACTGGGAACAGTAATGCTAGGGACCGGCTGGATATCTAGGCTTTTCTGAACTGTGGGCATAGACGGGCTCTCCGTGATCGCATCACCAGTGGCATTCGTCTCTAAGGGCTTATCTTCACTAGGTCCGACCCTCCTGGGTGCCTCTTTAGTGGGAAGTTGTCGCTCATACCGTGGTGACGGACCATGAATCAAACGTTGGTGCTGTCTTAACTGACTGGGTCGTTTGAAGAGTTGACCACATTCTTCGCATGGACGCTTGGGTGGCCCATGAATTGAACGTTCATGGCGCTGTAAATGATCCGGGCGCTGAAACGACAGTGTACATATCGTACAGCTATACCGGGCGGTTCCGGCGTGCTTGGTAGCCTCATGGCGGCGCAAGTCGTGCAGATGAGTGAATGATTTCAAGCACGTAGTACAAGTGAACATCTTGGTGGTTGACAGAGTGTCTGATGAAACGGCCAAGCCGCTTCCCTTTTATAGCAAGCTAGCTGGTGATCTATTTTTAGCACAATTAGTTCAACTTGGACATTCCGTGTCTTTTCGGTGACGTCCGTGACTATTCGGGCTCCTCCGTGTCTCTTCGGTCACCTCCGTGTCTTTTCGGCAACTCTGTGTCTCTTCGGGCACCTCCGTGTCTCTTCGGTAGCCTCCGTGACATCTTCGGTCACCTCCGTGTCTCTTCGGTCACCTCCGTAACTATCCGGCTGTTCAGGTGTAAGCCCCGATGTACCCGTATGGAACACACAGCTAAAGGACCCGGATAGAAGTACCCGGATGTAGGCGCGGACGTCATTGACAAGAGCCCGTATGTACAAGAACCCGGATGTACATGGATGTTAAAGTCCCCGGATGTAAAAGTGTCCGGATGTTTACGAATGTTCCACCATTCCGGACTTCTATCAGGTCCATGTCCAGAAGCTCTCATTTCCTGCATGTGAATAGTCATATTGTGTGTATGCATGTGTGCATGCGTCTGTGTGTGCGTGTGTGCCTGTGTGTATGCTTGCGCGTACGCGTGTGTGTGTGCGTGTCTGTACGTGTGCGTGTGTGTGTACGTGAATGTATGCGTGTGTGTATGCATGTGTTGGTTTGTGTGTGTGTATGCTTGCGTGTACGCGTGTCTGTGTGTGTGTATGTGTGTGTGCGTGCATGTGCGAGTGTATGTGTATGTGTATGTATGCTTCTGTGTGCGTGTTTGTGTGCTTGCGAGTGTGTCTACGCGTGTGTGTGTATGCGTGTGTGTGTGCGCGTGTGTATGAGTCTG